>JAUCBN010000046.1:3237500-3537500 GCA_035048815.1 Abelmoschus esculentus | reverse complement strand
AAGGATTTTTTGGTTAGACGCATGGAATTGGCTAAGCATTTTATTCGAACAAATATAGAACCAGAATGGATGGTTTTATGTCTATTACCGGTTCTTCCTCCCGAGTTGAGACCGATCATTCAGATAGATGGGGGTAAACTAATGAGTTCGGATATTAATGAACTCTATAGAAGAGTTATCTATCGAAATAATACTCTTACGGATCTATTAACAACAAGTAGATCTACGCCAGGGGAATTAGTAATGTGTCAGGAAAAATTGGTACAAGAAGCCGTGGATACACTTCTTGATAATGGAATCCGCGGACAACCAATGAGGGACGGTCATAATAAGGTTTACAAGTCGTTTTCAGATGTAATTGAAGGCAAAGAGGGAAGATTTCGCGAGACTTTGCTTGGCAAACGAGTCGATTATTCGGGACGTTCTGTCATTGTTGTTGGCCCCTCACTTTCATTACATCGCTGTGGATTGCCTCGCGAAATAGCAATAGAGCTTTTCCAGACATTTGTAATTCGCGGTCTAATTAGACAACATCTTGCTCCAAACATAGGAGTTGCTAAGAGTAAAATTCGGGAAAAAGGGCCGATTATATGGGAAATACTGCAAGAAGTTATGCGGGGACATCCTGTATTGCTGAATAGAGCGCCTACTCTGCATAGATTAGGTATACAGGCATTCCAACCTATTTTAGTGGAAGGACGCGCTATTTGTTTACATCCATTAGTTTGTAAGGGATTCAATGCAGACTTTGATGGGGATCAAATATTTACTCATTATTCATATTCTTCGATTTGGTCGTATTTTATTTTAATTTGTTCACTCTACTTATTATAGTAGTGATCTTAATATTTTAATTCAATTACAAGATAATATCTTAGTTTGATTTCAAATTTGGATATACCTGAGTACACCTACAAATTATGATGTTCAAATTCGGATCGTCTAGGAGGAACATCATTATCCTTTAGTACTGGGTTATTAACACAAGTTATCATGTATATTTTCATGTTCTTAACTGTAACCTAAGGTATGGGCGAAAATTAAGGAGGTTAGGGATACTCGATCCCTATCAATTATTGTTTTTATATATTAAATAGAGATAAAATAATTAAAATATATATTTTTTTAAAATTTGTTTTTTATCCCACCAATCAAAAAAATTTAAATATATATTAATCATTTCTATAATAAATTTCTTGTTGGGAAATCTTCCCACATAACACCCTTAATTGGGCCAAGTCTTCAGCTGAATTTGGATCTATTGTCCGAGTTAGTGTTGTTTAGAGTTAAGATTTGCAGTTTAGAGGTTTAAATTTAATAATTCAAATTTTAAAGAAGAATTATATAATATTTTTTATACAATTTATGTATTAAAATATTATCCATCTTTTCGATACCTATCTATCATCTGCGATACATTGAGTTCTTATATATATTTTTTAATTTTACAATTTCAGTTCTAATCTAAGTAATATAAAAAATAAAGAACAACTTAGAGAGTAGGAACTAAGGTTTCATTTGATTGTATAAAAAAACTAAAGGATGTAAATTTTTTTTAAAAAAAGTACAGAGTAAAACCATCACTTTCGTACAAATACATGAGCTAAGCTAATAAAATAATTTCAACTAAAAAATTGACTTTTTTTTATCAGAGAGGACTCGAATTTAAACTTTAGAGACGATATTAAAAAAATACTAATCACTACATGGATCACTGTAAATAAATATAATATATAAAATATATATTAATATCGATAAATAAAAGACCTTAATTTTGTTTAAAATACTCACTAATCATCCCATTTTGAAGCAAACATGGACAAAACACCAACCCAACCCGATTCGATCCATCATTTTCCTATAAATTTTGAAGATATAATTAATTAATTAACTAAAAGTTGAACTCTAACTCTTCTCGTTATATTCTAAAAAACACTTCGATTCATTATAGATATTTTTAACACTTTAAATATATACATATAACTTGTAAATAAAACGATTTGAATTTGGGTCTCTTAAGATAAATATCATTCATTTTTCACTAAAACATTTGTTGGTGTTTTGATTTTACTATTTTTGGTTTAAATAAAAAAATAACCCCTAAACTATCTCCTTTATTTGTTTTTAGCATTTAAATTATTTTTGGGTCAAACTAAATCATTAAACTATCATTTCTGATCACTTTAAGTTCGATAGTTATCTAAATAAAAAATATTTCAATCAATAAGATATGTTATAATTTTTTTTACTAATAAATAATTTAAAAACTAAAAATAATATAATTTAAAATTTTATTTTAATAAAAATAATTTAAAATTAAGAAAAATTAATTTAAAGGATAATTGTTTATTAATTTTTTTTAACCAAAGGTGGGGCATTGTGTCAATTAAATGGGTTTGACCCATTGACATCCAAGTGTATTTTTGTTTTATTAGGCTTGAAACGCATGGGGATTGGATGCACAATCATTCCATTATGATAAATAAAAATAAAAATATCAATTCACTAATTATAACTATTTTTATATTTTATATTAAAAATTATTAAAAAATAATTTTTAATTTTAACATCTTAAATCATATATCTTAAAATTATATTTTAATTTTTTATATCTTAACCATAACCGTCGATCTTAAATTATAAATTCATTATTTTAAAGTGAAATATGAATGAAAGCGGACCAACAATTTAGGGAGAGGTCCCCTGCAGCTGGATGTCATCCTAAAGTTTTATTCTTTATGCATTTATAATGAAGAAAACTTTTTCTTGGTAATGACATAAAGGATAACATATCATGTCTTCATTTCCCAAGCCATGATAGTACATATAACCCACAAGATTTAAAACATCATTAATAGCCTAAAAAGGGGAATTGTACCATAAAAAACAACAAAACGGGTCATGTTATCATGTATGAAAATATATGGATATCTAATGGGTTGATGAAATTAGGGGTAAAAGATTATGTACATGTTTACACATGACATGACATGATGGGTGCATCCTCATTTGGTAATAACAAAAGATACATACCGTAAGGTTTCTACATTCTAACCATATTTTATTCTGTGGTAAAACTTTTCTACTCATCATGTACGTTTAGATCTGTATATATATACGGCTGTCAGTGAGTAAAGTGTTCAAGTGAAGTATAAAATCGTATGCTGTATGTAGGCTGATGAGTGGGTGCATGTTAGGACAAGGTGCACTTTAATATTTTCATGCGTTTTTTGTATAATATATATTGCATTTCTTCAAAAACGCACCCTATTCCTTCAGCTATGAATTCCCATGATAGGCCCCATGTGTGTTCAAGGCGACTCCGGTCTCGTTCTCACCACCGACCCCAAGCCTCGCCTGCGTTGGACCGTCGAGCTTCACGACCGCTTTGTCGATGCCGTTGCTCAACTCGGAGGCCCCGACAATACGTTATCTACCAACACTTTTCTCCTTTCTTTCTTTCTCTTCAAATTGATTACAATTGTACGTGTATCAATATATTTTTTTGCATTGACATTGAACAGAGGCAACTCCGAAAACAACCATGAGAGTTATGGGTGTGAAGGGTCTTACGCTTTACCACCTCAAGAGCCATCTCCAGGTTCGAATACAACACAGATGATCTCAATCTTTGCTTTACCTTTTGTTCTGTTTCTGTGTTGTTTTATTTCTCTTTTTTCTTCGCTTCTTTTGATGACAATCGTTTGAATTCTTCTTGCTGGATTAGAAATACACACTGGGAAAGCAACCTCACAAGGAAATACTAAATGATCACCCTGTAAAGATGAGGAGCTGGACCCTGGACTCTTCTTTCTAGGGTTTGCTTGTAAGTTGTAGCTTAATGTTGTTCTTTTATTTTCTCCCTCTGTGTGTGTGTGTGGGGGGGGGGGGGGGTTAGATTTTCAAGGAAATCCTGCATCTTCTTCCGGCATGAGGGCTCGCAGCATGAACGAGTATGTAGATATACAGTTGCTGTGATTTGACTATATAGTCCATATAACATTTATACTTCTAACATGCATGCATGGCGGATGACATTGAATATAGGATGCAAATGGAAGTGCAGAGAAGACTTTATGAGCAACTGGAGGTATGTACAGATAATAACCAAAATAAAGAAATCTTCAGGGGATAAATCTTTTTTATGATCTTTAATTATTCGTGGCAGGTTCAAAGACATCTTGAATTGAGGATTGAGGCTCAAGGCAAGTATATGCAGTCCATACTGGAAAAGGCTTGTCAAACACTAGCCGGGGAAAACATGGCTGCCGAAGGCTACAAAGGAATGGGAAATCAGGGTGTTTCCGACATCGGAACGATGAAAGATTTTTTTTCCTCTCAATTTTCCACCGTTCCAAGACCTCAAAATTTATGGGGGTAATCAACTTGATCTCCAACACAGGATGGAAATGGATAAACCATTGCTTGATTGCTTCATTTCAAATAATGATAACACTTACCTTGGAAAGAAGCGGTCGAGTTCTTATAGTGGTAGCGGGAAGAGTCCTTTCTTCTGGTCCGATGAGCTCCGACTTTAAGACATGGGAATGGCTCTGTTGTGTGTGTCTCGGACCTCAAGGATCCTTTCAAACGGACCAGATTCAACTCGCACCTCCGCATAACGATCTAGATAGTATATCAGAGATTTACGACGCGAAACCGATGCTGTCCGACGATGGCATAGGTGAAAAGAAGTTCGAAGTGTCCCCTAAGCTGAAAAGGCCATCGCCAAGGAGGGCACCACTTCAGGCAGAGAGGATGAACCCTATGATAAACTCACCACTTGGATGATCAATTACTAACATATATATCTAACTTATTATTAAACTTAAAATGTTAATTAATTATGCTCCCTCAGAGACTAATATTTTATTAGTTCTTTAGTAATTAATTATTATAATTACAATAAGGTTTTGCCTGTGTTATATGATAATGCATGTGCCATGCATGCCGATATTAATTTGTACGAGTTTAGCACGTCAATTTCAATGTCTAGCTTCAAATTATCTCCAGGATCCTTTTGTTAGAACGAAGTAAACTTTTTAAAATCTTTACTTTTAAAGTTCGTTACTGCTATCATTGCCGACAACATCATCAGGAATGACGAAGCCAAGCTAAATAAATAAAACAAGACATGATATAGTACCACTAAAGTCAGGGGCGGTTCAAAGATTTTGGAGGCCCCGTGCGATTTATTAAAATATGGTCCTTAAAAGTAATTGTCTATGACCTCCACTAGTTATAAAATTGTAGCCCTCAGAAGCAAATGTCCTTTCTAGGGGGCCTTGTACGATCGTTTTTATTGCGTTTGTCCAAAACCTCACTAGTTCTACTGAAGTAATAGTAATAATCAATAACATTTTATAATCAATTGTCATATTTAAAAATAATTATAATGTTTTAACAATTATAACTCATTTTTCTTAATAACGTATTTAAAAATTTTCAGTGAATTTCGAGATTAACATCATCTAATGAATGTAGTTTATCAAAATTTAGACCCCTTTTTTTTCGAGGGTCCTGTGCGGTTGCTCCTTTTACACCTGTCCAGAACCCCCACTGTTTAAAGCAAAAGATCATAGGTTTGGGAGCTCATGCCTCTGCAAAAGCATACATATGAATATAATATATGTATCACCAGGAACACATCCCATGGTTAGAGGCTTAGAGCAATAATGTAAATTGCCAATGATAGAAACCGACATGAACTTGTTAACCTCTTTAGTGTTGTTTGAGTTTTCCAAATGGACACTAATTTGTACTTTCTAGTTTCGGTCATCATGCGTGGATTAATTCTAATACTACGTCTGATGCATGGTTTAAGTCTCAGGCTTACAACGACAATGATTTGCGTGCAGACATAACTCTTTTTTTTTTCTCTACATGTACCTGTCAAATTGTTATATGTGTGTAAACATGAAGAAATTAACAGATTCGAAGTTTTGAGTCTAACACGATTAAAACTCGACGAAAATTCGAATTTAGATAGATTTTTTAACAAATCGAGTTGAACAACTCGATACTTCACTCGAAAAACTCATAAGCTACTCAAAAATATAATGTACTATGGTCTTCAATGAATCTTGTATTTAACTCGAGTTCCTTGCCTCGAACTTAAATTTAACTGAAATTCTTAACGAGTAAAATTAAGCTTAGTACTACTTAAACTCAACTCGACTCAACTCATTTATACCTCTAATTTGTCCTCTATGCATGGTTATACTGAGATATCTATTAGATCCACATGCACCGAAGTGTATAGTCCCTTTCCTTTGTCCTTTGTCCTTTGTCCATTGCCAGAGTTAAGTTTCTTGATTTCAGAGAAAATTTTGTTAACATAAAGCTCCTTGTCTCCTCTACAAACCTCTGTAACTAAAGCGGAAAAAGGAAGAAAAGGTAATAAAGCTTACACAATATATACAACTCAGTCCCACGAGGAAGCTTCTAGCATTTTATTATAATGTGCAGAAAAACAAAGTTAAAAGTTTATGCACATATATACTGTACTTTTATAGATAATTATTAATTACATTTAAACTTGCAATTACAATCCACTGGTATTATTCGGTGCGTTTCACAAATTTAGTCTGCGAAAAGTAGGTCGACTCTGTCTGGAAGAAAAAAAAAAAGAGATGAACGGTCTTGATTAAATAAGACTACGAATGACGTAGTGAACATGGTTCACCTAATAATTATTAGCGTCTTATGTTGTACAACTCTCGAACGTCTTTTAAATGTAACTTTGATTCACGGTTTATAATTTAATGTTCGAGATTTATAATTATTAAATTTAGTAATATTAATTTTAAAATTTGTATTTAAATTATTCGCTTATAAATACAAGGCTGAACTATGCTGCTAGATGTTTTAAGTTCATTACAGCCCAATAAATGATGCTTCAAAAACAATAATACGCCCCCAATTAAACACTAAAACTATGGACTTCTTCGGCTTTGAAAATATTTTAATTTTATTCTTTTAAAAGAAAAAATAAATACAATAATCAATGAGTGGTCTTAATAAAAAATAAATAATATTAACTAAAATAATTAAATTGGTATTATTTTGTTTACAAAATAAATATACGCTATAAGAGTTAATATATTAAATGTTATTTGTATGGACAACCCAACAAGTACGTGTTAGTAGGAGTGTTTAAAACTGACCCAATAGGTATTCATCGGTCCAATAAACTTATAACATAAGTTAAAAAGTTGAAAATGATGTTGAAATATAATAATAATAATAATAATAATAATATTAATATTAGATTTATTAGACCGATAAGTATCCAGTGAACCGGTTTTAAACACCCTGCGTGCCAGTACGTACAGTGCCTGTCCTAGAGCACCGATTGAGCCAAAAGTCGAGGAACTTACTAGCATTCCCCGGTTCTCCAATCTCCATCATCCCATATGATTCACGAACATGAAACCAACTGCAGTATATGTCATGCAGATCAGAATTTGGATTATTTTATATAAAAATGATTGTCTTGATTTTCGTTTTTTTGCTGGAATTCAGGCCTAAAACAATGTTGTCGTTAAACGTGTCGGTAACTTGTCCTAGGCGAATGTGGGTTTGTATCTGTTTTGACTGATGGGAAATACTACTATAAACTCATGGGTGGGATGACAATGGATCGAACTTGGATCGGATTTTATAAAGTTCAAATCTAATCCGATTAATAATCAGATTTTAAAAAAAATTCAAGTCTGAATCTAAGTTCATTTATATAAATCCAAATTCAATCCAATAAAATATCTAAAATCTAAATCCAAATCTAAAAGTCTAAATCCAATTATTTTTTAAAGTAACAACTCAAATAAATATCTTTAAATAAAAAAATATTTTTTATCAAACAAATATTTTTAAATTTATAGCACAAAGAAATCTCAATAAATATTATAATTCAATATAAAACAAATTTTTTTTCGGGTTTATATATGAATCGAATTCATACCGGATATGGATTCAGATTAAATTCGGATCGGATCATGACGATATCTATATCCGATCCACCTTCTATTAGGACTCGGACATTATTTTTGGATTCAGATTTAAATTTTTTTAATCGGATTTGGATCGAATTTCTTTCTTCGAATCAAGTCAGATTTAAATCAAATTCGGATTATATTACCATCCCTATCTATCAGATTTGGACCATCATATTACCTGCCAGCTGTTTGTGATTATGCATGAATGAAGACGAAGTTATATATGATTGCTGCCCTGTCTGCTTGAGCCAAGGGGGATAAGTTTATTTATTGTTGTTGTTTGCGGAGCTGAGTCAAGATCTAGGCAGCCCAACTTGATTATGATGAATCCTGGTTTTATCTTAATAGAATCAAAGACTAAAACCCACTTTTATAGCAGGTTGATTTATATGGTAAATAGTTTACGTATATACAAAATTTTTATGAAATTTATCAATTAATATAATTATACAACACAAATTAATCTAAAATAGTTAGGGTTTTTATTATTTTATGATATTAATCGTGTATTTAAAAAAAATTAGTTTAATCGTAAAGTAAGTGTTCAAAGTATACTATTTTAAATGTTTGACTGTTAACGAACGTTTAAAATTTTCATTAATCAATCAAAATGATATCGATAAAAACATTAGACATATACTTAGTCCAAAAAATACATTAAACATCTATTCGAATAAAATATATAGTGTAGGAGGGATATCCATCCCCTTTATAATTTGATCATTTTTAAAATGGTTAAAATTTTTAAGCTTGTGTACCTTTTGTATATTTATAATTTAATCCCTCTACTCTTTGTGTACTTAAAATTTGATCTTTATACTTTTCGTATTCAAATACTCAAGTATAATTGTACAAAGAATATTTTCTTACGCCATGGAATATTCCATGCATCAGGACATTGAGTAACATATAAAATTTCCAAAGCCAGACGAAAATAAATCATTGTCTCTGCCAACTCCATGCTTAATTGCAGATTGAATCCGCCATCTTTGGAGATTCAGTACAATTACTCCATGATGGTATCATCATCGAGTTTTTATGTTAAGGTCGAATCTATAAAATTTTAAAGATAAATAAACCATAAAATTTTAAGGTTATATATATAATATAAATTTTAAATTTTTAGGGAGACGATAGCTCTCTCCAACTCCTCTCTCTGCCCCAAAATTTAAAAATATATAAATATAAATCTTGTTATATTTAATAATTTGATATCTTTACATTTGAAAAAATATCAATTTTATTATATTCAATAATTTGATGTTTTTATATTAAAAAATTTTAAAAAAATCAAAAATTTTATAAATTTAAATATTATTATATTTAACCATTTATTATATTTAAGATTCTAAAATTTTAATAAATATGTCTTTTAAATTGAAAAAATAGTTAAAAATTGACAATAAAATTTTTATAAAAATTGAAAAAGAGATAAAGGGTATGGGTATATTCTGGTTCGAATGTCATAAAAATAAATATTTTACTTATTTTTTTCAGGGACAAAACCAGGACTTGGGTTGGGGGATAAAATATAAATGATTAAAGTTGGGAGGGACAAATTCAGACATAAACTAAAATTTTAAAAATTTTAAACAGGAAGACAAAAGTGAAAAAAAAAATTCAGAGGGTACTCCTCCCAACTACAACGCTGCTTCGTCCCTATCTTTTCCCCAATACGTTAAGACTTTCATGTTGGTTTCTAAAACAAGAAGACACAACTGCAATTTATACTATAGTACAATGACTTGTACCATGATTTTACCAATACAGATCGAAGAGTAACCAAGCATGTGCATGTCTATTTTGATGGCCTCATTTGCTGATCACAAGGAATGGAAAACATAACTAAATAGTGGGTGGCCAACCTCAGCAACACGTAAAGGACTGACCTACAGGAAAATGGAATCAGACATTTAGTATTTTTTCAGCATATTTAATATATATTTTTAATCATTTAATAATATATATATATTCTATATATACTTAAATCCAGGATTTTTAAATAAATATTATCGTATTTATTTTATTAAAACTACTAATTATTAGTTTTATACCCAATATATTTTAACATTTAAAGAAGTCTCTTCAACTCTGTTATCGAAATCCGTTCATTGTTAGGCCAAGGGTAAACATGTAAATAACAAAGAATATCATGTTTGATGCTTCTAAACAACATACTTTCAAAGAGTAAGGATATGGACCAACCCGGAAAAAACATCATGGGAAGCTTTAGATATATAGAATATTTTAAATTTTTATTTAAGAAAATAAGATGTTTAAAATTTATTTTATAATATAAATTAATTTTTATAATATAGGTAGAAGAATCACCTGCATCAGCGTCGGATCTATATTGCAAGAAGGGTGGGCTCGTGTCTACCCTGAACTTTTCAAAGTTCATACATTTAGCTTTGATTTTTAAATTTTTTATGAATTAGTCTTTAAATTATTAAATTTTTTATGATTTGTGCCCACCCTGAAATTTTAAGATTTTTATGTTTGATGCTCATCCTGAAAAATATCTTGATTTGTGCTCACCCTCACAAATATTTCTGAATCCACCATTGACCTACATATGGTGTTTTATTCGTACTATAAAAATTGACCTAAATTCTCAAATATAAGTAAAAATTATTTATATTCCAAAATAAAAAAATAAATTAAATTATTCTCAAATTTTTATCGAATATCATGACTTAATCCATATTTTCTTAATTTAAATATTATTTTTTAATTATATATAATTTTTAACGTGCATGGACCATATTATTTCTTCAAGGACAATAATCCTACCGCAACTTTTTTTTTTTACAAAAAAAAATTGTTGATTTGTGAGGGGCCACATATAAATTATATTATGTATTATTCTTATCACGTTACCTATTAAATCAATTAATTTAAATAAATTTATTTAATTATTTTTAAATTATATTTTATCAAATAAATTTTTTATTAATATTTATATTTAACAAAAAAAATAAAAAATAATTAAATAAATATATTTAATTAATTAATTAATTAATTTTATAAATAATGTGACGAAAATTACTTATAATATAATTTGTCATGACACTGGCATTAGTATGAAAAATATGTAAATAATTGCACTTGAAATTTGCACCTCTTGATCTCACTGCCTACTGATCACGAGTAAAAATCTTTTACCTCTTTATTATATTTCTATCCATGCCTCTTATTAAAAATTTTAAAAAATTGAATTTTAAACCTTAACCCTTATTTTTTATATCTTAAACCCTAAATCCTAAACCCTAAAAAATACACCCTATCTCTAATTCCCTAAACCATAATCACAACCCCTAACCTAAAACTCTAAATCCTACGCCCTAAACTCTCTAATTTATAATGAAGACACGAGAAAAAGATAAACGATTTACGCGATCACTACTCATCTTTATCTAATCTTCACTCAAACCCTACTTGTTGAAATCACAGCTGTTCACAATTGATTATACACAACTTGTCATATGTTTAATCAACTCAAAAGCAAGAGCAAGAGAATATAAATTTACTGTTCATAAAAATTGAGTTTTTTAGGAATTGAATTTAAAATAAATATTAATTATATATCGTGATTATATTTTTTACTGATTTATATTTTTAATTCTTTGATGATATAATTTATATTATAGATAAAATAATTAAATTCAGGTCAAAGTTTTGACACTGTTAACCACGCTTAAGTTAATCAGACTCTACCTAATGCATCTTATAAGGTAAATTTAGAGGATTATTAAAATTCCATAAAATAAATAGGAGAATAAGGAAAAGAGCTATTCATTTAGGGCAATACAATAATTTCTACGGTACTTAAGAAATAAAGTGACCTATATATATGACGTTATTCTTTAAAAATATTATTTTTCTCAACGAATAAAAAGCATTAAAAATATAAATATAAAAATATTTTTTTAAAAGAATAATTTTTTATGCACTATAAAAATTATCGTATTTCCCCCTAAAAAACAGCCTTCTCTTTATTCTTCGAGTAAAAATAATGTACTTAAGAATTAATTCTAATTATTATTTGAAAAAAATTATTAAACTTGTTACCTTAAAAAACGAAGGATTTGTGTTTGAAAATAGAGTGTAAATTATTGTACTAAACGACAAGCATGTGCCCTAATCTAAGTAAGCGCTGACGTGGGTTTACGTGTTATACAGTCCTCCGCCCCCTTATATTGGTTGTCACTTGTTTGGATTGTATTAAAATCAGTCCCCTACGCCTCTATTTAAATGCAAGAAATTTGACGACCATTCTCACCAAAATCAAAAGACACATTTACCTTCAATACTTACAGAGAACGGTGTATGGCTGATTCAACACCGCTTCTTTCCGATTCTGATAAGCCGCCGGAACCCAAACGACCTCCTAGATCGCTCGATGAAACCATCGAGCGATGCATTGGAGGCTTCGGGTGGCTCCAAATCTTTCAAGCTATACTCGTCTCGCTTGCTTGGGTCTTTGACGCTCAGCAAACTTTCATCAGTGTATTCACCGATGCCGAGCCGTCGTGGCATTGCACTGATGAATCTGTTTGCAACAGTTTTTCCAACATTTGCAAACTTCCCAAGAGTTCATGGTCTTGGGATTGGCCTGCGTACACGTCGATTATATCGGAATGGGGCCACCAGTGTTCCACCTCCTTCATCACCGGGTTACCGGCTTCTTCTTTCTTCATGGGATGCCTAGTAGGTGGACTCGTGCTAGCCACTCTTGCTGACTCCACTCTTGGACGTAAAAACATGCTCTTGTTCTCATGTCTTACCATGTCGTTATCTTCCATCCTCACCGTTTTTTCATCAAATATTTGGATCTATTCATCCCTTAGATTCATCAACGGGATTGGCCGCGCAACTGTCGGAACTTGTGCCTTGGTGTTATCAACCGAGATAGTCGGAAAACGGTGGCGTGGCAAGGTCGGTGTTATTGGTTTCTTTTGTTTTACTTTAGGGTTCTTGTCATTACCGATAATGGCATATGTAAATAGAGGTTCCTCATGGCGAACTCTGTACCTCTGGACTTCAGTGCCAACAATTTTGTATTGTATATTAGTTCATTTCTTAGTTCCCGAGTCTCCAAGGTGGCTGTTCGTTAAAGGACGCAAGGAGGAAGCTGTTACAACACTCAAAAGCATGGCTCAGACAGCTAGTGCTTTGACAATGAGTTTCTCCAATGTCCTAATCGAGCAAGATTCTTTGGAAGACGATGTAGACATTTTCTCTTCAATCAGGATACTTTTGAACAAGCGATGGGCTGCTCAAAGGCTAACGGCGGTAATGTTGACAGGTTTCGGGATTGGGATGGTGTACTATGGCAT
This sequence comes from Abelmoschus esculentus, assembly GCA_035048815.1. NCBI lineage: Eukaryota > Viridiplantae > Streptophyta > Magnoliopsida > Malvales > Malvaceae > Abelmoschus > Abelmoschus esculentus. The sequence continues at coordinate 3,524,164 of JAUCBN010000046.1, read as the reverse complement.
GCCATTAAGCCTTGGAAATCTGTCGGTTAATCTCTATTTAGGCGTCACATTAAACGCCTTGTCTGAGCTCCCGGCATCACTGATAACATTCTTCTTTATAGGTAAAATTAACAGGAAAGAATCAATATTGGGTTTCACAATCTTAAGCGGCGTATGCAGTGTATTATGCGTGGTGATGGGAAGAATGTGGCCAAGTTTACAGATATCAACCGAGCTGATATCTTTCTTCAGCGCTTGCACGGCGTTCAACATGGCGCTGATATACACATTAGAGTTGTTCCCTACATGCGTTAGGAACTCGGCACTTTCGATGGTAAGACAAGCGCTTGTGTTTGGGGGAGTGTTCAGCCCATTACTAGTGGCTGCCGGGAGGAAAAACAACTTGATATCGTTTGGGGTTTTCGGGATAGTTATCGGGATTTGTGGTCTGCCATTGATTGGTTTACCAGAGACGAAAGGTGGCATAATTTGTGACACAATGGATGAAGAGGAGCACAAACAGAACGAGAAGGTTGCGGCCGCAATTCCCACATTGGCATAAGCTGTAGGCTCTAGGCTGTACCTAATCATTGGCAACTTGCCAATAATTGCTTGTTAACTTTATCATTACTTTTTAATGCCGTTTAAATCGTTAAAATAAATATGATAATTATTAATTAGTGACGCTTTTAGGATTGGTCATAAGAAATTCAATGTCCTCTCATCTAAGCTCTTCCCCTCAGACATTTCATACAAAGGTCGATAGGTGGTACCCTAGTGTATGACATGAAAACGACAATGCCGTGGGAAAGTTGAGATCCTTTATTCTTGGTCTTAATGGAGACTAAGCCGAATGGCTCCAATATGAGTAGATCGACGCAAGATCAAATTACTGGAACTTCACATGATAGATGTGTATAAAAAAGTAAGAAGGCAAGCAAGGGTACATGGTGGACGGTAAGGTTATAAATAAGACGAGATAGAGTGTGAGTTATTCGAATTCGACTCGCCGGAGAAAGAGGTGGTGACCACAATTATTACTTGATATACCTGATGTCTTTAAAATCGAAAGGACATATAATCATAGATAGATATGGAACCAAATTAATATCTTTATCTTGTTTGCTTCAAGAACTTGTTTGTTTCTATCAAATGAATTGAGCCTCAAAGTCCAGATCCTATGTTGAAGCAAACCTATCCTCCTATCCTCTCATCTAGCCTTAGGCCTTATCCCCTCAGTCGCACGTTATTACCATGAAAGCGGCAGGCAATGCATTTGGGTGGAGATCCTTTCTTATTGCCTATTGGGGATCAATGGAGGACAATGTAGACTGAGACAAATGGGTCCAGCATGACTAGATGCACACTCATGCAATGAAGGCAAGATCAGATACCGGTGAACGCACGTATATTCTGGTCCCTACATTTTTTAACTCCATTTGTGTTGACACTTTATCGGAGTTTTGACTTAAATATTAAGTAATTTTTTTTCAGAATATATAATACAAACAATTTTAATTTATAGCAACATGTAAAATTGGATTCAGCTGAGTCTGATTTTCAATGATATTTTTCTTAATATATCCTTGTTACAACATTAAGAATGACTTAAAATAGGATTCTCCTGTATTTGTCTTTGAGGATATTTCTAAAAAGTTAATGTTTAAACTCGTAACAGATGTTGTCGACTTCATTGATACTGTAAAAAATACAATATTATAAAAATATTTTTTTTATTATCACTATATTAAGAATTATTACAAATCTCCCACTTTACCATCTTTCTAATGATAAACCTCTCTACATTAGACAAAATTGAGATTGTCTCAAAGGGATTAAACTGATCTATGAATAAAATAGAGGGACTAAGGTGATATACAAATTAAAAAATTTAATTATTGTAGGGAACAGTTACCTAAAATTTATCTTTATCAGTTTGATATAGATCTAGTTGTATTTAGACTAAAAATTAATTATTTTAATATTATTTTTTATATAATTATTATATTTAATTTATTAATTAATTTAAATTAAATAATATAGAATTATAAATATAACTTTTTCAACTTAATTTTTATTCTCAACATTTATTGCTTAAACTAGAATATCAAACTCTACTCAAGGATAATTATTTAAAAAAATCATTGAATTGTCTACCTGTAATTTATTTGATGCGGTGTAATCTAGATATATGCTGACATGGTTTGACGTGTCATAGGGTCATCTACCTTGTTGAATGAGTTGTCATTTTTTGTTTTATTTAAAGCTGTCAAATGTCAGGTCCGACCGTACACCATATTTATAGGAACCAAATCACTAAAGGATTACACACCTCCTTAACAAGACACGGTCACGTTGCACACTTTGCTTAGAACGGTGTATGGCCGATTCAACACCGCTTCTTTCCGACTGTGATGAACCGGCAGAACCCAAGCGGCTGCCTCGATCGCTGGATGAAACCATCGAGCGCTGCATCGGAGACTTCGGGTTGTTCCAAGTCTTTCAAGCAATACTCGTCTCGTTTGCTTGGGTCTTTGACGCTCAGCAAACTTTCATCAGTGTTTTCACCGATGCCGAGCCGTCGTGGCACTGCACTGATGAATCTGTTTGCAACAGTTTTTCCAACATTTGCAAACTCCCCAAGGGCTCATGGTCTTGGGATTGGCCTGCGCACACTTCAGTTATATCGGAATGGGGCCACGAGTGTGCCACCTCTTTCATCACGGGGCTACCCGCTTCTTCTTTCTTCATGGGTTGCTTATTCGGTGGACTTGTGCTTGCCACTCTTGCTGATTCAACTCTTGGCCGTAAAAACATGCTCTTGTTCTCATGTCTTACGATGTCTCTATCTTCCATCTTCACCGTTTTTTCACCCAATATCTGGATCTACTCAGCGCTTAGATTCGTCATCGGGTTTGGCCGCGCAACTGTCGGAACTTGTGCCCTGGTGTTATCAACCGAGCTAGTTGGAAAACGGTGGCGCGGCCAGGCTGGTGTTATTGGCTTCTTTTGTTTTACAATAGGGTTCCTATCGTTACCCGCAATGGCATATGTAAATAGAGGTTCTTCATGGAGAAATCTATATCTCTGGGTTTCCGCACCAACAATTTTGTATTGTGTATTAGTTCGTTTGTTAGTTCACGAGTCCCCAAGGTGGCTGTTCGTTAAAGGACGCAAGGAGGAAGCTGTTACAACACTCAAAAGCATGGCTCAGACTGCTAGTGCCTTGACAATGAGTTTCTCTAATGTTCTAATCGAGCAAGATTCTTTGGAAGACAATGTAGATATTTTCTCTTCAATCAGGATACTTTTGAACAAGCGATGGGCTGCTCAAAGGCTAGCGGCGGTAATGGTAGCAGGTTTCGGGATTGGGATGGTGTACTACGGCATGCCATTAGGCCTTGGAAACCTTTCAGTAAATCTCTACTTAGGCGTCACATTAAACGCCTTAGCCGAGCTCCCGGCATCATTGATTACATTCTTCCTTATAGGGAGAATCAACAGGAAAGATTCAATACTGAGTTTCACACTCTTAAGTGCGGTATGCAGTGTACTGTGTGTGGTGATGGGGAGAGTGTGGCCAAGTTTACAGATTGCGATGGAGCTGATATCTTTCTTTAGCGCTTGCACGGCGTTCAACATGGCGATGATATACACATTAGAGCTGTTCCCCACCTGCGTGAGGAACTCGGCACTTTCGATGGTGAGACAAGCGCTTGTGTTTGGGGGAGTGTTCAGCCCAATGCTTGTGGCTGCGGGTAGGAAAAACAACTTGATATCGTTTGGTGTTTTCGGGATGGCAATCGGTGTTTGTGGTCTGCCATTGATCGGATTACCGGAGACGAGAGGTGGCACAATTTGTGACACGATGGATGAAGAAGAGTACAAACAGAACGAAAAGGCGGCCGCCGCCGCAATCCCAACGTTGTCATAATCAGATAAGCTGTATGGGTCCAATCATTAGCACCTTGCCAATAATTACTTTTATTCCTTGTTAAAGTTCTTGTTTCCTTTTCATGCTGTATTTGCTGTACATTCTCTTGAATATCTTCAATATTGTTTCCTTTCTTCATTCGCATGGTGGAGACCAGTACTGACCCAGACATATGGGTCCAGTCTGACTAGATGCAATGCAAGATTGTTCGGCGGGGAAAGGAGGATCAGTGTTTCGTAACAAGGGGAAAAAGGAAAAATTATTGTATAGACCGGTTTTATCACATTATTTATGATTTTTATCCATTAGAAAGTAGAAAATTAATTTTTATATTTTAATGTTATTTTTTTCAAGTATAAATCTTCACTTTTTTATTGTCATATAAATAGATAATAGGTGAGAGATTATATCATGAACTCTTTTCATTACATCATTTGTAATTTTAACCAATCAAATTCGTTTATCTTTAAATAACCGCTTGATAACTACTTACTTAAGTATTACATGTAAGAAAGAGGTGATGATTCACCTTGAAGAATATGAGATGGATGAATATGATTGGTTGAGACCACGGATGATTTGATAAAAAAGATTCGTGATATAATTTTTTGGGTGGTTAGATAGAACTTAATTAAAAAAGAAGTGAGATGGAAAATAAAAAGTAATTAAATATTTCTTTAATGAATAAAGACTAAATAATATGATAGAACCGATCTATAAAATAATCTCTCTTCCCGAAAAGTTAAGCCAAATATATGTGGCTAAGATAACGTGTCCCCTCAACAATTCCACTTGACCCCTTCCCTTTCTATCCAATCTGTTTTACAGCTGTGGACTCATGGTTGGCAATTCACATTGCCACTTCAGGAGGGTGCACCGAGCCAAGAGCTAACCCTGTACCAAGCTTAAACGTATACAACTTGTTATTTACATTTCCGGAATTTCTGTGGTATTTCTTCAATGTCCTTGTAAACCCTAAGAGGGGAAAATGCCAAACATCCATCCAATCTTACATCAGGGACGAAGATAAGGGAAATAATAAGTTGACGAATGGGTTCATATACATAGTTACAACGTATCTTATACGTACAAGTGTTAAAAGTATGTATTGGAATTACGAAACAAAAATATAACTTTATACAAACTATAAGTTAGATCTTATGAGATCGTTAGAAACTTTTTAAAGGACTTATATTAGAATAATTTCGAAATTTTCAATCGATTCTATGATGTCCTTTCACAAATAGAAGGGAAATTTATTTGTGTATATATATATTTTCTAATCATAGGATAAAAAAATAAAAATAAATATCTTGATCAACCAATTAAATATATTTACTCAATATATTTAAATAAATTAAATATATAAATTTTTCTTTGTAATTTATTTTTTATATAAATATTACTTCCATGCAAACACAATTTAGACAGAGAAAATGTGAGGTCATGCCCCAAAAATTTTTGAAACATGAATATGATCTTTAAGATTTTTGAAAATTAATATTTAGCTTTGAAGTTCCTGTGATTGTGCACATGATTAAGGGTGTCATTTAGCTGGGAAGAACTCTGACACCACTAATACAATTAAACTTCAACTATGATAAATGGAGATTATATGTACAGAAATTGGTTAATTTAGTTTTTGGGATTAATTTTGCATATTATAGAGACTGTTTATTGATTTTTGTAACACTTATGTACCGGTAGATGTACAAAAATATTGTGAAAAAAATATTTCGTAACTTATTGAAGTTTCTATTGTAATTTTAAAGATAAATTTATTTAAATCTGTCTATTAACAGTGAATTAACAAAAAAAATTAAAGAAAATTTCATAAAAATTCGACGTCCAACAGACTAATGTATTGTTCATTGTCCTTCAATATACATGGCAGGCGAGTGACATACAAATCAGATATCAGAGACACTGTATTAAGTGTGACATGTTAATGTTAAAAGTTGAATTCTTAAGAATCTTTATTTAATTTTTTTAATTTTTTCAAATATTAAATCATAAACGGTATAATGACGTAACAAATGGTCTATACTCTATAGACGTAATCTCTAATAACAATGTAATTTGAGCTTTTTATAATTAAAAAATACTCTTAAGATTTATTTGACCATTTTCTCCTTAGATTCCTTCGTGTATTTCTTTCATACCTAACCAATGGAAACGACAGCTGCCACAACCATCAAGATTTTCAATTGAGTTTGAAATCGATGAGCAATTTCGAGTGGACGGTGGATCAAACCTTGAATTTTGAGTTATTCATCACAAGAAAGAGGAGAGCCAAGACTATGGGCACGAGAAGCAAAGTAACTGAACCAATCTCATCAGAGGAAACAATATACAGAGAAAATGAAATCAACAATTCCTTGAAGAAATGATCAAACGATTTGATACTCAAATAATTGAACGTAATCATGCCATTGTACACAAAGAAACTCAGCAAAATGGTCAAAGCAACAAGGTAAGAATCGGATAAAAAAATAGATTAGGAAAGAGATAGGGTTAGGGTTTTAAAATCTTAAAAAGGGACAATTTATTTATGAAAATAAGAGTAGAAATAAAACGAAGATGGATCAGAGTTCTGGCTTGGAATCTCTAACTAATTAGAGAAAAGCAAATCGCACAGTTTGTTCAGCTTCGATCATCTGGGGAAATAATCATCAATTCCATCTTCAATTCAAATTTTGTTAAAAAAACTCAAAAATTTAGGGACATCTGAATGCATAGAGCTCAAGGAAAAAGGAAGAGCACAATGCCAGAATCTCAGCCCCAAAACAGTATCGGCAACGTACAGCGCTGAAGTCGCTATATTAATCGTAGCGCAACAGTGACTCTAATTTATTGCCTTACTTGTAATTTGATCTTCATTAAATTTAGAAAAACAAACCTAAAAACAGGGGAAAAGGGGAAATCACAGCAAAAGATGCCTCAGAAAATAGATTGAATGAATGCATCAGAGAAATCAATCTCAGATGGTACGGACAAATTGTGAACATCACAGGCAAACGAGTTGAGAAGATGAATCAGAGTACAAAAGAAAATGAAGTTCGAAACTTGAATAATATAAATCAAAATATGTAAAGCTTTGAACATAAGTCGCCAGGACGAGGAGACTGCCTCGCGGTTTTTCAAGGGGGGTGGGGGTTGCTGTGAATAAATAGGGATACGAAAAAACCCTAATTCGCTCGATCTGGATCGAATTACGTTCTTGCCCTTTATGAGTACATGAAACTACAAGACTAGCCTAGGAAAATGGGGCGCGTAGGCTTAAGGCCCCATAATTTTTGGGATTATTTTTAGCTATCGAACCGAAAATTTTGTCTTAATTTTTTTTTTCTTAAAAAGGCTTAGAAAATGTCTTAATTTTTGGAATGAGTATACAACGAGTGTCGAACACCGCTTAACATCATTCATGTTGAACACCGATGAACATTATTAAATTAATCTATAAAGAATAAAAATCTAAAGGACTAATCATACAATTATTAATTATATGTTGAGTTTATCACTTTTTTTAATTACAAATTGAGTCCTTAAAATTTTAAATTTTTATTAATTAATTTAAAGGTGTTTAACAATGTTTAACATTAATGGTATTCAGCAATATTCAACGGCCGTTATAGAATTTTCCTAATTTTTGTCCTTGATTTTAAACGTAGTTGTTGAAAAATATATGCCATTTCAAGTATGAAAAGAGTCCTAGTTTTGGCATATGCTTTCTTTTTCACACCTGCAGGGAAAAATATAACATTTCAATTTTATATAACCCGGGCTTACTTGATATATAGGTAAGACAATAGTAAAGTCTTGACACCATTTTGTTCAGATTTATTTTGGTCTAGATTTAGATATAGTATCAGTTTGATTGTATATCAAATGATTGATTTCAACTATAGATATTTAATGAAGGTTTAATCATTAAATAAATATCTAAATTATAACCTTTTTCAACATGTCAGAATGATTTTTTTAAATATATAAATAACGTTTCATTCTAAAATTCAAATAAAAGATTTTCATTATCTAATGAAAATAGACATGTTGTACGTAAAATATATCGGTTCTCAGTTGCACGTAAAATCGAATGGTCAATGCAAACACATTGTTCGTCAAACTTCAAAAATAAAAATATCAAATCTCCTGACTCCATATGCAAAAAAATAAGTCTCCTAGGAAAGCAGCTTTATCAAGCAACTAAATTTCAGCAACATGAAAACATTGGATTAATATTTCTCAGATGGCGACCGCAATTCTTCCAGCTACTTGGTCAAGATCCCGCTGGCCGTTGGATGTGATCCTCCTGCCACTGATACAGGGAGGGTAAACTTTAGTTGATATTAACAATGCAGATGTCAGTATAATGCAATTATCCACATATAATTAAACATATTTAGTCTATTTCTCAGAATAAAAACTATGAATAACCGAGATGTAAAGATGTATAAAGTATTGAAAGAGTCGTCTACTGCAAAACAAGCAAGTCTTAAAAAGGGCATTTTATTCAAAAACATGTCAATTCGGTATCTATATAATCACTGGTTCTACATAAAATGCTCTCAGATCAATTGTATCTTGGAAGCATATTAGAAATTTAGAACCTATATGCAAGTGTCATACATGTCTCAAAGTTCTGCCTAGCAATATTTCCTCTGTTTCCTTCTCTAATTTTCTAGCACAATGCATAAAAATACCAGAGGCTGAAACCTAATATTTCAATCATATTCTAACATCTTGCCATGATCCTAAAGCTTAAGATATATTAGGTATTATGGTTTAAATACTAGTAAAAGTAAAATAAAGTTGAATAAGAGGTTTGTTTTCTTGTTCTATAAATGAAGGGTATGCACTTCATGCTTAGTACTTCGTTCCAAATATAACAGCGGTTTTAAGCACAGTCCTACATGCTTCAAAACATACTAACCCATCTGAAGAATTGTTACTTTGAAAATAAATAGCATATTTAGCTAATATGCTTACTCAATTACAGCCATTGTCAGTGGGAACAACTATCTTAACAAGATCATATAATAATCAATACCATCCAAAAATATAAATGAAAAACAAAATCAGAGAACGGTAAACTCACCCTTTAGGATCAATATCAATGATGTTGACATTCTGCAATTGCTGGAGAATGTGACGAGCAACAGATCCACTGCTCTTGCAGAAATGGCGTGGGCGACTTCCGTTTCTCTTAGCACCTCCGTAAATCCTTCTGAAGGCACCAACACCAAGACCTCCCCTCAAGTATATTTTCCTAGCCATGGAAGCTACAAAATAACACAATATATCGCTCCTAAGAAATCATACAATGGCTAATTAAACCTAATACTTTATCCGAATAATAAATGCACATACCAGCTCTGACATAGTACCAATCAGGATCATAAGGAGGAAGCTCCTTTAGTTTACCAGTCTTCACAATATCAGTCCATGGAGGAAGCTCAATCTAGTTTTTTTGTTAAAAAAACGAATTAAAATAATTATTAAAAATCCAATTTAATATAGTTTTGTACACAACGTTAAACATAAAAGCTTCAAGATATTCAGGTCTTTAGAAAAGGCTCTAATATGCATCTCTGATGAATAAAAAGACAATTGAAAGGATTTGCAGGGGGAAAAGGTACCTTGCCAGAGCGCTTGAGATGGGCGGCGTAAGCCTTGACAAATTCGTGAGGGGAAACGTCCTTAACAGTTCTGGCTGCCTCCATTTTCGCTGTGACGAATACACCTTTAGCGCGGCTTGCTGTATGTTTCCAGCAGACTAGAAGGAGAAGAAAGACAGTATATATATAACGAATTAGGGTTTAAAGTTTGGGTCCTTCCGCCTTTGTATACGAAATTACCGATATAACCTTCCCCGCAACTACTTCCTTTTGTTTTTTGGATGTGGTATAGGCCGGGCCCGGCCGATTCTAATAAATCTGAGTTTAGGCCCGGTTTTGTCCATCTAAATTACTCCTTTTCTTAATTTAAAAGTACTAAAATATTAAAAATTATAATTTTATAGTAGTAATAATCTATTTTATAATTATATTTGAATATTTGTTATATAATTTTAATTATTTTAATTATATTTAATTCTGATAGATCAACGAGTTAGAAATCTTTGCTCATATTTGGATAAGTGAATGAGTTACACAATCTATAAACAAGCCTAATTCTTAGGGATGGCAATTTGACGTATCTCGTCGAGTTTCGATCCGACCCGATCTAATTCGGGTGGATTTTTTTATTAAAAATTTGAGTTTAGAATGGGTTGGTTCGGCTTTTTTCAAAAATAAGGTCAAGTCAGGTTAGGTCAGAGTTTGCTTTAAGGTGAAAAAATCATGACCCAACTCAACCTAATATATTTATATATTTTTATTATATTTTTATATATAAATTAATATTTTTTATTAAACTTTCTCGGATCGGGTCGAGAAAAATATACATTGAGATCGGGTCAGATCGAATTCAGGATTAGTATTTATATTTTCGGATCGAGTTGGAGCAATCAAAAACCCGACCCGTTGCCATCCTTACTAACTCTAAAAGATTTTTGTATTTTATGTTTTATAGGTCCTTAGCTTTTTGAAGTTAAATAATTTAATCATTCAAAATATTTGATTTTAATTTATCTTATTTTTATGTAAAAAATTGAATTGAAACTAATTAAACTGAATTTATAACGGAAACTACTTATCTGTAAATCAAGTATACAAAAATCACACTTCAGTGTGTAGTTTTAGTTAAATTGTACTTAGAAATATTTAAGTAGACAATATAGAAAATAAATTGATTTTCATTTTAGGTAAAATACATTTATCACTTATGTCATTAAATTAACATTTATATTTAAAATTTTTGAGCACGAGCTCTTTAATCCAAGTGGTTAAAGGAATTGTTGTTGTTTCTAAAGGTTACAGGTTCGAATACCAGTGATTAAGCGATTAAAGATTTTTTTACAAGCTTGTTCAAATAAAAAATTTAAAATTTTTGATACTTCACCATCTTGGCACACCCTTGATAACTCGATATACATAATCACTTCATTACTAAACAGTTGGATTAAGAAAATAAACTCATTATCACTTTAGCATTGGTTTTTAGTAGACATAATCACTTCACAAATGAAAACTTCGAATATGAATGGTTAAGATTATAGAATTATGTTAAATTAGAACCAAATTAGTGAAATACATAAGTTTTGGGGACTAGAATTACTATTTTTATTTCAATTTCAATGTCAATAATTTATTTATCACAAAATTTTAATTAAGTGATATGTTTGTTCATAAGTCTATAATTTAGTGATTGAATATTTTTAAAAAAAAATTATTTTTTTATTCTTAAATCTATATTTAAATGACTTAATTATTACTTTTAGAAAAAATAATAATGTCTGTTATTAAATCTATAAATAAGTAACCTGTAGTGTATTTTATTGTTTTAGAATGTTTATTTAGTTTTAAAGTAGAAAGGCTTTTGAAGTCGTCGTACAACTGTGGCAGATTCCCATAAATTTTGCAGCAGTTACCCACTTGTGGTGGGCACAGAGGGAGACAAAAACATTGAACTTCGCTGCCATTACCATTTACCATCCGCCGGCGAGTCTACGATGGATCCGGAAAACACCGATGATAGTCAAGAGCAGATTATTGTGGCTTCAATTGAGGAGAAGCTCAGGCGGCACAAACTCACACCTCATTCCGGAACTTACACTATCTGTCCTTTTCCCGATGTTCTCACTGGGATCGATGATGGGATCCGATCGCCACAGTTGGCATCTTTCGGTCCCTGTCACTACGGCAAAGATCATCTACTTCCCTTTGAAAATTGTAAGTCAGATCTGCTTTCCGAGTTTCTTTCTCGAACACAAAATCGGCAAAGAGATGTGCGGTTCTATGTTAGGAAATTGAATAATCTAAAAGATGCTACTCTCCGAAGTTTGCCATGCCTCCTGATGAAAAGTTAGTTGAAATGATGATGTCCGATGGTTGTTTTACGGTGGAGCTCTTCCGTCAATACGATGAGCGTTTGAATTTGATGCCGCCGTCTTCACCATGGCCAATTTTGACTCTGATTTCCGATCTGTTGAAACTCGAGAACCAGTTACCGTTTTTCGTTCTCGAGAAATTGTTCAAGTGGTCTAACGTCGGTCAACACGCGTCGCCTCGCACTTTGCCTGATCTCGCCTTGCGATTCTTGAGTCAAGTTTTCTGGAAATCTTCAGAAATGGTGTACTCTGATGTTCAACAGCCCAAGCATTTACTGGACTTATTCCGTCGGAGTCTCCTTCCGGCGACAAACTCCGATCCACAATCGTGCGAACGCTATGATCGTAGGCACACGATCCAAAGCTTGAAAGACCTACGGAGTGTGGGAATAACGGTGAGACAAAAGACGGCGAAAAGCCTGTTGGAGATAGATTTCAGGAAATTCCAAATCCCACCTTTAGCTCTTAAAATCCCTCCCCTCACCCTCGATTATTACACCAACGTCGTCCTTCTGAACTGCGTTGCTTTGGAGCAATGCTTCCCGGATCAATCCAAACATTTCACTGCTTACATATGCTTCATGAGTTGCCTTGTGAAGCAACCCGAAGATGTCGGCTATCTTCGTTCTGCCGACATTATCAAAGGCGTTTCACAAGACGAGACGAGTTTCCTTACCATGCTTAATAGTAACGGTAGAAATTTGAGCGTCACTTTGCGAGAATGCTATCTGTGGAAACAGTTCCGGGAAATCCACCGCTATTATAATAGTTATTGGGCATCGATTCGGCGCACTTTGTTACAGTACAATGACTTGATGCTGTATTTTGCTTTCCTGCAGATTCTTGTTGGTATCCTCAGCTGGCGTCTTCCTGCAAATGAAGCTAAAGGCTAAAGCTGCTTCCATTGGTTTCTAGTTATTTCTATACGAAGAATTACTGGATTTATCCAACTATCTTGAATGTGTAAAACTATATCAGGTAACAATTTCTGTTTGGTAATGCATTCTATATTGGGTAAGAAAAAGCTTCTGGATTGGATTTATGCAAGGTTCTTGCAGCTAATCTCCAGCCGCCGCAATCTTTCATTGAAATTTGAAGGACCACCGGCATCGCCAATCTTTTGTGTTGCTGCATATAGAAAACTACCACTGCCACATCATCATACAACCAATACTTCACCCCCTCCCTTAGCTAAATCCCTTCCATCACCAAACGATAACCATTGAATCCTCGTCATCTCCAAATACTTCAATTCATAATAATTTATAATATTTAGGAGTGTTTGTTGTCGGTACGATTATTAAAAATCTCGGTTTAACATAAGGCGGTTAACCGTAAAATTAAAAATCGAATCGAAGTATTGTGGTTTATAAATCTACGAACCGTGGTTAACTACGGTTAATCGAATCAAACTGAATTTGATTTTTTAATTATTTTTATAAGGTAAAAATATATATTTTATACTTAAAATACTATAAATGTATTTTATTTTTTACTTAAAAAATATGTTTAAATAAATATTTATAAAAAATATCTTAAAATATTTATCATTCAATGTTTAAAAGTCATAAAATAAAGTTATTTTTTCAAGATACAATATAATTTTTTTATAAATTAATGTTAATATAAAAAAACCAAAAACCGCAATTAACCGAACCAAAAATCGATAGTTACTAAAATAGCTTACCGAATTAAACCGAAGTCGAACCGAATGCACCCTTAGTTTAACATTTTAATCATAATTTTAAGTTTAATATTATAAAAAATTAATTATTTATTTATTACTTTTAATAGCTTAAAAATTCAAACAAATTCAATAAAATCTTTAATATTTATAATAGAAAACTAACAAATACAATAATGAATACTTGGACCAAATTTTACCGTCTTATATAAATAATATACATATTTATTACTATTAAATTTATTCTTTATTGGAACCGATTTTTAGTTTATCTATCTCATCAAAAATCGTAATTGCAATGGTACGGTCCAAACTTTAATTTTATAATCCAAATCTTGTAACATAAATCATTTTTTAAATTTTCGATATGATAGATCATTTCGAGATTTTATAAACAATTTTGATAATATTTAAACTATTCTAATACAAACCTAGTAGCAAGAACATCGTTCTTGTTTTCAAGCTTCACTTCTTTTCTCTATATAATTTGATAATATTTTATTTAATTTATTCTTATGCTAATAATGTTATTTTAGAAAATTAATTAAAATAAATACATTTATTAATTAATCAAATTATTTATATTTTTTTCCTTATAAATTTTAAGTTTATAAAAATTATTTTTTTCTTAAAGTTTCTTCTTTACTCTCTATATACCAATAATTAATTAGTCATGACAAAAATATCCGACTCTGATTCTATTCGATTAGGTTTTTCTCATTAAATTTCGAATATCAAGATGGGACGAGACTTAAAAATTATTAAATCGGATTGGTCGGGTTTGGGTATTTACTTGAAATTTTTTGTTTTGTATATTTTTATTTATTGTTATATATAATCACTTTTGTAGGTTTTAAGTTATTTTTTTTACTTTTGAGGTTTGTTCTTATAATAAAAAATTATTAAATATTATTCAAATTTTAATATATTTGATTATGTCAATTTTTTAATATATTCGTTATATATAATTCAAATTTTTTCTTTTAAATATATAGTTTAATACGTTAATGATTTAAATTTTATTTTATTTTTATATAAATTTTAAAATTATTAAAAAATCATTTTTAAAACTTTTTAGGTCGGATCGGGGTCGTACGGCCAAAACCCCGCCCCTTCGATCCTTTTTAGCCGGGTAGCGGCTACTGCGCCAAAGTCCTCTACTCCTCTTGTGGTTTCAACATTCTCCTTTGCCAATCCTATTAATTCCCAGGTAAAACTCTGTCGATCTATTTTCTATCCATTTAATTATAGCCTTCACTCCTTTCTTGTTCAATGACTTCCATTACAGTCGCGTTTCAGATTTTTGTTTTTTAATCGTATATTTGTGTGTAGTTTACAACGGAAAGAAATATTTAAATCCCCTTTTTTATTTGAGTTGAAGGTGTTGGTTATGGATTCTCAGCTTCTACGATTTAACCCACCCACCAATCTTTGTTTTAAACCATTGCACTCTCCCCATTTACCTTCCTTCGTCGCCCCTAATTTCATCCGCCTTTCATCACTTTCTTTTCCGTCAGCTACAGTCACAGGTACTTTCTTTTCCATAATTTCTCAATTTTTTGTATGAAAACGATCGCCGTTTGTATTCCGGTTCCTTTTTCGACTATTCAAACTTGCTGGATTTTCCAATGCTCTGGTTTGTTCATTGCATCTGAGCTTTTGCCTCATTAGTTTGTATGACTCAAGACCTGGGTTTGAATCTCATTTACCTTTAATTAGTTTTTGCTTTCTTTGTACTTGATAAAAAAGAGACTACTTGTTGACTCGCGCATGGACCCAGTTTAGGAAACTTTGAGAAGCATGTATCTTTGTCTATTTATCACCATTACAGGATTGGCTTGTAAGAGAATAAGGTGTGCAATGAAGTCTTATAAGTTATCAGAACTTAGTCATGCTGAGGTGCAAAGCTTGAAGGCTCGTCCTCGCATAGATTTTTCTTCCATATTCGGTGTGGTGGGTCTATCTCATCTTTCATGTATCATCTCTTTGTTCTTTTCGGATACATATCTCTATTCGGCCTCTGCAGGCTTTTAAATTGTTCATTTATGGTATGATTCTCAGATCCAGCCAATAGTTGATGATGTCCGCAGTAGAGGCGATGCTGCAGTTAAAGTGTTAGTGCTGCTTACAATCTTTTTACATGCTTTTGTTTTTTATGTGAACATTTCTGGTAATGTTGTTGAAATTGTGGTTTACTGTAATATATTTCTTGTGCAGTTATACTGAAAAGTTCGATAAAGTTAAACTAGAGAAAATTGCTGAGAATGTCTCAGAGCTTCTTTATCCTGAGGTATTTTTTAAAAAGAAAATATTCTTCTTAAATCTCATTAAAGCTCTAGTTTGTTTGTTTGAGTGTATTTTATTTCCTTTTCTTGTGATGTTTCCATGTCTCAGCTTGACCCAACTATTAAAGAGGCGTTTGATGTGGCATACGACAATATATATGCATTTCATCTTGCTCAAAAGTCAGTGGAGAAAAGTGTTGAGAATATGAAAGTATGTTAATATTACTGTTTTGTTATTGCATGATCTGTATATTGTCAACACAATAAACATCTTAGTACTCTAATAGGGTGTTAGATGCAAAAGGGTTGCTAGGAGTATTGGTTCAGTTGGTCTTTATGTACCAGGGGGAACTGCTGTCTTGCCTTCAACTGCTCTAATGCTTGCTGTTGTAAGTTCATCAAATTGACTACATTAATTATTTCTCTTGTTTCTTTCTATTTAGTGGTAGATCTAGATTAGATTTATTTGACTTTTGGGTTATTCTTCACTCCAGCCCGCACAGATTGCTGGATGTAAAACCGTTGTTCTCGCAACTCCCCCAAGCCAAGATGGCAGCATATGTAAGGTATTTTTGTTTTTTCTTTTATTGAAATAACAAAATGATGAAAGAGAAAGCTGACCAGTATTTTGTTATAGGAAGTACTGTATTGTGCCAAGAAGGCTGGTGTGACTCACATTCTTAAAGCTGGTGGAGCTCAGGTCTGAGAACATTGAAGATTTGCTCACATTCTGCATTTGATCTTCCTTTCTATCATTAACATAATCTTATTTTTTAAAACTGAACTTTACAGGCCATTTCCGCCATGGCCTGGGGCACAGAATCTTGCCCAAAGGTATTGTTTCTTCAACAACTCTTTCTCAGTTCTCTAATTTTAGTACTGATAGATATTTATGGAAATTTTGAAGACATATGAGTAATGATTTTTTTGTTTGTGTGTTTGGTATCAGCAATTTAATCAGAAACCAATCTTCTTTTCTTTTGAACCCAACTGATTAATCAAAGTCTTTTATATGTGCTTGCATCTGTAACCTGAATTTTATTCATCGAGTTTTTCCTTGACTAATTTATGTTTTACGTATTGATGTCATGCCATGTGGCCGAGAAATTGCACTAGAAACCTTTAATTGTTTGCACTGAGTGTAATTTAATTGATCCTGCAAAAATACAAGTGTTTACCAAGACTCATCATGCACACTCGATTTCCTTTTCACAACTTCTTTAGGTGCTTGTGTGTGGATAATAGCTTGCTGTTGCAAATAATATAGGTAGAATGACAAAATATCGATTTTAAATGACGTTGAATCATATCTTTTAATAGCTGTAATGATCAGAAAACCGTGTAATAGCCTATATATGATCAATAAGCTATGCAACAGGTTTATGGTTCATTTTGCTACCATTTGAGCATTGTATGCCAGAGTAAGCGGAGTCTATTATGCTTATGTCAAAGTAATTTTCCATAGCAGTTGTTCAGTTCTAGATGTGAATAGCTGTTGAGTGTTGAAGGCATGAAAATTGGACAAGATAGCATATATTTTAGGGAGAAGAATAGTTATCATGACTAGACTTTTTCTGCTTTTTATCGGTACCAATGATTTTGCCTTCATTGCAGGTTGAGAAAATTTTGGGACCTGGAAATCAGTATGTTACAGCTGCCAAAATGCTACTCCAAGTAAGCTCAATTTTCTTGCTCGTAGAACTTATACATAATTTCAATTCAATTAAAGAAAGTTGTAGAGACATTTTCCTTTACTTATTTGATTCTACCTTTCTGTTCATATATCTTCACAGAATAGTGAGGCTATGATTTCAATTGACATGCCAGCTGGCCCTTCAGAAGTTTTGGTTATTGCTGACAAACATGCCAGCCCTGTACATATAGCTGCAGATTTGCTATCCCAGGTTTTCTCTTGTTTTTTCTTCTTCTAACTTGGTACTTTTTTGTACTTAAAATCTAACCTGGAAGTATTGTCATTGTTTCTTTACTATATTGGTGAGTGGTCAAATTAATAACCTCAAGTACTTGATAAGAAAATCACTTCCAATTACCTCAATGAAGAGTCAAGGCAACATAATGCCTTTTAACAGTTTTGGTTGGGATTTTGCCTGTGCTACAATTTTCAATGACCTTCCAATTCACTCGTGACTTTTTTCAATAATACATTTTCCCTAATTTTCAATTTTTCCTAGTTTTAATTTTCATTTTGAAATGGAGAATTGTTTGTGAAATCCAAAACTTACAAAGTTGACTATCCAATCCCCCCTCTTGTGACACCCATGTTAGATGGTTCTTTTATTCCATTGTTGTTAGAAAAACAAATACTATTGAAGAGTAAAGCAAAGTGTTGGCAATTAATTTGCCGCTTTTGTGTCCCCAAGGGATGCCACTGGTTAAACTTTTGATTTTCAGCTTAAGACCATACAATTTGAATCTTGGGAAGAGGGTAGGATTTCGTGAATGGAACATGGTTGTCTTCCTTTCTACAACCCAAGATCAAGTATGCCAAGTCTACAGAACATAAAATGGAGGTGATATATTTACTGATAAAAGCTGCAATTTTCAGGCTGAGCATGGCCCTGATAGCCAGGTTGTTCTTGTAATTTCTGGTGAGGGTGTGGATCTTAAAGCTATTGAGGAGGAAATTAGTAAACAGTGCCAAAGCCTTCCAAGGGGAGATTTTGCTTCAAAAGCGCTGGGCCATAGTTTCACTGTTTTTGCTCGTGATATGGTTGAGGTTAGTTTCCATTTCCCTATTTTGATGTTCATCTTTTTATCCTAACTTTAGATGGTGAAAATTTATCTAGGTTTTAAGCACAAATTTTTATTGTACTTAGCTAATGGTTAACCCTGCTTTCAACAAAAATGTTTAAAAGCTAGAAGCTCCAACTATTTCCCGAGTTTTTATGGAATTTCTCATGATTATTTTCTTTTTAGGCGATCACCTTCTCAAATTTATATGCGCCAGAGCACCTGATCATGAATGTGAAAGATGCAGAAAAATGGGAGGGTTTTGTTGAGAATGCCGGTATTTTTGCAACTTTTGTTTATATTATTTTATTATATTCTTTTATTATTTTCATAATATTCCCTTTAGTGTAGCTAACTTGCTAAGTCACGACAACATTGTTTTGCAAGCATTTCACACGTCATCCCTCATTTGCATAGTTTAAAACGTTCCTACTTGTGATATACATGCTTTTGTGAAATTTGTTTAGGAGCCAAGTAGAGACTGCATCTTTGTGTGGGTGGTGTTACAAGGAACATAACCTACATAAGAAGTTAACTGCTGACAAAACTATATTTGTCAAGGTTGATGGCGATTTCAGTTAAGCTCATGCTATTATTCCTGCAGGTTCCGTGTTCCTAGGGCAGTGGACGCCTGAGAGTGTAGGAGATTACGCAAGCGGGACCAACCATGTTCTTCCCACATACGGCTATGCCAGGATGTATGGTGGTGTGTCTCTCGACTCTTTCCTGAAGTACATGACTGTTCAATCTTTGACAGAGGAAGGCCTAAGAAACCTTGGTCCATATGTGGCCACCATGGCTGAAGTTGAGGGACTAGATGCTCACAAGCGAGCCGTGACTCTCAGACTTAAAGATATTGAAGCCAAGCAAAGTGTGAGATGATGTGTGTCGATCAGATTCAGATCGGATGCTGTTTTACCTGTCTTGATTGAGCAAAAAAATTTCCTTTTAATTATTGTTGTGAAACATATAATTGCAGTGGTATGCATGCAGTTGGTGTAGAAACTTGTTCCATTTCATTGGATAATACCAATTAAACTCATGAATTTCATAAAGTATGAGCTTTCAAATGGCAAAATTGTGGAACAAAACAAGAAAAAGTATATATGTTGGGCATTTCTGATGCTAGTTATAGGAAAAGCATACTCTATTTATAAATCTATTCTTTAAAAAAACTCAGTTTTAATAACAATCAAATCACATCTTTTTCATCATTTGATATTCTCATAGATCGATGATTTATCGTTCAAGTATCGTGTACTTTATTGTTTGACATATGTCATTGCTACGAGAACTTAATTGATTACTTTTTTCTTCATCATTAGATGTTCGTGACCTGTGATAGTTGAATCAATTGTTGAAATGGAATAATTTAAGGATTTAGGGTTAAAGTTTGATTTTTTAGAGGAATTTAATATTATTGGGTTATTTAATATATTTTTTATTTTTTGAATTTTAATTTAAAAAATGAAAAATCATGTCACATGTTTAAATTTTATTAAATTTTATTAGATAATAGAAAAGAATAATATTTATCACGAAATTTTTTTTAAATGAATCACAAAATAAAACGCTAAACATCTATTTAACTTAAAACATAGTTTAAATATATATCTCAAAAATTATAATTTAAACACTTATTTAACTGTCAAACTTTATTTATAATTTGGTTAAGAAAAAGTTATAATTTAAAACTTTATCTAATATTTTTTATTTTCCGCGACACATGTCTAAAAACAGAACTACAATATAAATTGAAAAATAAAACATAAATATTGAAAATCATAAAACATATCAAAATCCAATTAATTTTTAGAAATACATTAATATGTATTAATAAAAAATATCGAAATATATATATTAAAATTGTTTTTTTAATTAATAAAAAATAATTTCAGAAAACCAGTTAAAAAAAATGCTTGTTCAATAGGGTCCAATACTACAAACAGAAGGTACCGAAATAAACGGATAACCTGACGCCTTGAACACTTGAATCGGTTAACAACCAGAGGACTAAAGGAAGAACAGAGGCGGGTATTCGCATTGGCTGATCTGTGGACAGAACGATGCCATTGCCAAGTGTCCTGCTCTGAAAATGAACCCATTTGCCCAATGACACAGGCTTCTATTTCAATACCCTTTGATTCTGAGGAAACCATAAAAAGGAAGAAACTTTACAGAAACCAGTCTCGAAAATAATGGCATTTCCTCCATACTTCCTTCTTCTCTAAAATCTCTACTTACCCATTTCTGCATTTCATCTCTTCTTTCTTTCTTTGCTTCCATTTTCTGCTCTTCGGTTTAGGGTATTATTGCATTCTTCTTCTTCTTTCGTATTTCCTTGTACTAACTACTAAGCTGGTATTGCTTCTATGTCTCTCCCTCTTTCTTTATGTTTCCTTGCAATTGAATGTATGTAATTGTGTATGTGTTCTATTCAATTTTTTTCTTCTTTTTTTCCCTTTTGTGTTACTGCATTTTAACATCAATATTTGACTTTGATCATGCATGGTCTTTTCTTTTACTTTTTTTAGATTACTTGTTTCATTGGAATTTGTTGATACCAATGTTTCTGCTTCTTTTTTGTTTGTTTAGAATCTTGGGTATTTAGATTTTTTAGAGGAAAAAAAACAATGATTTTTCCTGCTTTTGATCATATAAACACTATTTCCAATTTTCCATGAGTGTTTCTTTGACCCATTGTTCTGTAGTTTGAAATCCATACATAATGTTTCTGATTTCATTGCTTTGGCAATGTAAATTGTGTAACAATAGACTGCTCTACACCATCGTGGGTGCTTTACTTCTATGCATCAATCTTTGCGTTCTCCCGTGGTAGGAATACAATCTACGGATCATAAGCCATAAATCTATAAAAACATGTTAGCCATTGTTGTTTGTCTCAAAGGAAATGCATTTTCCTTGGTTCATTTTCCTCGTGTGATGTTTATATTGATATCGGAATGTTAATCGAACTCAATACTGTTGAGCAGCCCTTCCACAATGGTCAGCTTCAAATATTGGGATGAATGTGTTGATCATGAGGATCTGGAAGCAATGTGGAACAAACCTGCCGTGAAAAAAGAGTGGACTGATGTTGGGGAGACTCAAGGACAAAAAGTTCACCTATCAAGGGATCCGGATGGACAGCCTTATTTGACACAAACAGAGATGAGGGTAGGCAACTTGAATAACATATCATCAATAGTTCACCGCAAATTGAAAATTTGAGAAGTTTAATCTCAGCAAGTAGTTTTTGATAGTCAAATTTGATCTTATTCGTTAGTACAAAACATTAGGATGATTCAGTAATTTTCTTTGTTTGCTCCTATACCACTACAACACAAGGTTTTTACATCTAATTTATCTTATGGTGTTTTTTCAGGCTGTTGCTGAAATCGTAACTAGCAGACATTTTGATACACATATAGAACCGGTATGTTGCCTATCACTGAAACATGTAGCCTGTACCTATGATTTCCATTCTGGATTTAGAGGAAGTTTGTTATATGATTTGCTTTTACATTTGTGTAAAATTACTATGGTATGGCAGTATAGTTACTGAAAAAAAAAACTCTTCTGAACTAATATGCTTATAACGATGAAGTATTTCTTGCCTTATCGTAATTTCTGAGGCTATTTTTAAGATTTTAAGTGTCCAAACTTAATGATTTTAGTTTCATGTTACCAATCCACCGGGTATGACTTTTCTGATGACATGAATATACGAAAGTCTCAACGATATAAAACAAGTTATTAATGTACCAAAATTTATATAAATATAATATACCTTACCGCAAAATACAAGAACATGCCACTTGAAGATGAATTGCCAGGTTTTCAAATCTATCCTGTTTATAAGGAACCTTTCCATCTCTCGCTCCCCTTGCTCTATAGTATTTGACTGAATGACTCTGTATCTCAGCTTTGTCCATGCTCTAGGCTTTGACCATTTGTTTCAAGAAAATAAAGAGTCAAACTTTTAGCCGTTGGAGTTGAACTGAAGCTCAATACATTACAGTATACGGTTTTTTACTCAAATATGCATCATGAATCCCATCTTTTGTATTTCATTCTCAAGTATGGATGCAACAACAGATAAACTAAGTTAAGTTGGGGGGACATGCTATAAACATTAAAAATCCAATACCAGTTAGTACATCACAAAAGATTCTGTTAAAATGGAATCTCACTTCGAAGTGAAATGAATGGATGTAGGCAAAAAACCTCGTACAATCCAATAATGACTATTACTTTCTAAATAAAATTTTGTATAGACAAAAGGAAAATAAACCAGGCACAATGAAAATTAAGTCCATAGCAAGAGCAAAATTTGCTGTAAATTAGCCATTTCCTTGTATTAAATTATTTTCATGCACTGGCATGTTACCTGCCCATTCCCTTTAATAGTATGTATATCTTAATTTAAGTTGTCCACATAGCATAACTAATTACTCATATTTAACTAAGGCTGCTTCAATCAGATAGCATATAGTTGGTCTGCATATGCTGCGCTAAGAACAAATGCTAAAATAATCTGTAGAAGAATTGTTATTATTAGTTCTAATTCTTAAAGTTTTGGATGCTTACACTGTTCTGCAGGAAATGATTTGTGCTATTGCAGAACTTGAAAGTAATAGACAGCCTCTTGCAATGCAATGTGATAAGAAAACCAAGGTTACTACAATAGGAATCATGCAGATTTCCCCAACAACTGTGGAGTGGTTGGTCAGGTAGAATTTTTTATTTTCTAGCGCAGCTGCACCGGAGCTAAGCTAAACCTGCTTTGGATTTATGAAGTTATAATTTGACAATTTATGTAGGGAATGTCAGATTTCATTATACAAAGTTGAAGAGGATCCAGATATTCTATACAGGCCTTTCGTAAATGTATATTTCGGAGCAACCTACCTTAAATGGTTATCAAACTTTGAAAACAAGTGAGTTTGCACTGAAGACCTTGGATCCATCTCGAATATTTCTTGAGGTCATTAAATAATGCAGTATTATTTCTCTTGTTGGTTCTGAATTTGCAGAGTTAGAACCGAAGAGTATATCATCAGGGCTTACAAGGGTGGTACAAAGAAAGCAACTCATAAATCAACCCTACCATATTGGAAACGTTATCTTTCTGTGAAAGAAACTTTTACTCCCAGGTTTTTATACTCCCTCATGAGAGTGCTTGTTTGATAATAAGAATGTACTTGAGTGCTTATTAAAATTTCCCGATGGAAGTAGATAGGCTGAGAAGGTGATTGAATTTAAAATGTTTAATATTGCATTAATTGAAAATATTGCTTCTTTTGTTAGTGTAGTCTTTTATTTTCATTTTCTTGGTTCTCTAGGGCATTTTTGTTTTTTTTCTTTTTAATATTTTCTGTCTGATTGAAAATTAACATTCATGGATGAACTTCCAAATGTTTTAACCCTGTATGCAGTTAAACTTTTAAGTTGCTATAAGTTTGTATACTGTAACCAATATGGTTCTAAAAGCATCATGCTTTATATTGAAGTTCACCTTGGAATTATAGGTGGTAAGAAAGAGCCAACAACTGGCACCATCTTCCAGTATTATATTTTCTTTCTCTGCATATTGTTTATAAACTTATTATTTATTAGATTTCAGTGTTATCCATGAAAATCCTTCCCAATTTTTTCTTATGTAAATTGTGCTTAGAATAAATAGTTGAGCATCATGTCTAAAGAGGGGTGATAACGAGCTGAATCCAAGCCTGAGTCGGCTCGGGGTGGCTCGAAAATAGTATTAGTGGGCTCAACTCGAGCTCAAAGTGGACAGTTTGAGCTCGTTTCGTTGCTTTCCTCAAGTTGCTTTTAAATATTTTTATTGAAGTTTTGAAAAATAACATGTGAAAACCTATTTGGGAAAAGTTAATATTTATTTTTGAAGTCCATAAGTAACCATAGTACATTTTCTAACTTATACAAGTCCCACAAGGGCTATGTTAATAGGGCTTTGACTGAGCCAGGTCCTGAGTAGTTTGCAAGCCAATCAGGCTTATTATCACCCCTATGTCTAAACAGAACTTGAACTATTGGTGGCAAATTCGATTATACAGATTTTATATATGCACACCGTGCCCAGCCTCATGTCATTTTTTGGCTGGATCATCTATCAGTGAGGTTAATACCTAGATAAATTTCCTTTTTGTTGTGCCATTAAACTGAGATCATTATCTGTGTTGCTTGAAATTTGAGTTTCCACTTCACTTGAGCATTTGGTTTCTGTTTGTCATTAGGTACAGAAAACATTCTGATGGTCCTGCGATTGCTCAAGTACTAACTTCAACTACTGCACCAGATACATTAGACTCAGGTTGTCACTCTCTCATTTACTCGAGGTTGTTTAATGCAATTTTTAGTTGGCATATTATCATTCTATCTCATAAATGAAAATTTACTTTCATCAACTCGAGTAGCACGGAAGATATTAGTGCTAATGTATCAAAGGCTTTACCAATTTAGTTCATATTTAGCTGTGCTACACTTGTTAAGAAAGCAATCTAACCAATATATATATATATATATATACTTTGCTTTTTTGAAATGAAGTAGGATAATTGATGCCACCTCTATGGTTTCTCTTTCACAGATTAACTGTTAGATTTTTTACTCTATGGGTTTCATGAACTAATAGTTTAGCCTAAACAACTAGAGCAGTGAAATAGAAATAATCTGGTATATTTTAAAAATTACCAAGAATAACATCTACGGATAATCTTCTAAATTCAACATTGCAAGAATAACATCTACTATATGATCATTTTCTTCTACTTTTTCTTTTCTTTGATGTTTTGCATCTCTATATTATATTGCCTGTTTTTCTTTATTTGGAGCTACAGAGGATGGCTGCCTATATTGGGACACCAGAGTTTCCCCTGACGACATGAACCAGATGTGGAATCATCCTGAAATCTGCAACGAATGGAATAAAGCTAATAAAAAACGGGGGCAAGTGCTCTTTACCCTTGATAATGAGAGGAAACCATGTCTTACTCAACTCGAACTGAAGGTATGAATCCATAGAACATAAACATGCCGTCAATGTAAAAATTTTCATCACGGTTTCAGAATAAATGCATTTTCCCTCCTTTTGGCATTTTATCAATAGTGCAAATAAATATAATTGTCTTTTCAAGTAAGAATTATGTATAAGTTATTAGTTTCTTGTGTCAAACTGCAAATATTGTAGGATAAGGTTCAAAATTGTGAGTAAAAAACAGGACAATAATTTGGAAACTGAAGCTGGGTTTACTGCTAAATGACTTGGCTTCAAGGCTTGATTTAGAGAATGTTTGATTGCTAGAAAGAGACCTTATGAGCTGAACGCTTTCAGCTTCTAAGCATGAAATGGTTGTAAAATCAAGGTAAAATCTATTCAAACAAATGATTGGAGGATTTTGCCAATGCTTACTGTCACACATAAAAGAGAGTGCAGTCACATACTCGAAAAGAGCCTCTACACTCATGAGTCTGGAAAATTTTATAATCCTGATGTCGATATATGACAAGCACATGATGATGTAGACATATTTTGAACGGAAATGAATATAAAAAAGGACATGGTAATTGGTATGAAACTATATTATTACGTTAAATAGTTTACAGTTATTCATAAACCGGTCTTGTGCATGCAAATATATATTACTCTGCCTTTCCATTTTAAAATCATTGACATGGATGTCTTGTTGCAGGCAGTTGCAGAAATAATAGTTTCTCGGTACTTCAGTGCAAAAGGAATAAAACCAGTAAGTATGGAGTAGGTTAAAGATGGTTTGTATGATAAAAAATTGAATGAGGGTCAGCTGCTTATATTTTGTTATGTTCTTTGTTCCACCAGCCTGATTAAATTAGTGACAAAGCCAGCCAAGGGTGGATATGTCTAGAATGTATGATAAATCTGTCTAGACATGGTCTTGATGTCTCCAAAAATTTGAATGAAAATATATTTAGCAAAATGAACTTTGAAATCCGAATAGCTGGGATTTTACTTGTCTGATATTGGTTTTGACTAAAAACCTAATCAACAACAGTTTCTGTTAATATCTGTAGTTCTGTTTTGTCCAACTTTTGTTCTGAAACATTCATTTTTGTACAGGCAGTACTTTGTGCTCTGGCTGAGATGGTTAGCATGCGTTACGTTGACGGGATTGAAGGACGAATTGGACTAATGGGAATTGACTACTCTACAGCTTTTCGGCTTTATACGTGAGTGAGAACCTAAATGAAAATTAATTTTTCCATAAAGAACCTATCAATTTATGGCAATGATCAAATATGTCTGGAACTTGTAATTTTCATGTGAAGGGAGTTGGAGTTCAGGGATTATCCGGTTGGTTACCTGGAAGATCTGACCAAACCATTCGTGTCCGTGTATTTTGGCGCGGCGTATTTCACTTGGTTATCGACGTATGATGGGAGGTAGGTTTATTCCTCGATGACATTTTAATGTAGTCTGCATGATTTATTCCATAGCCTTACAAAGTTGTTGCATTTTCCTGGGTTGTCAAAACAGCCAAAGGAATACGCAATTTATCATTCAGGCTTATATGTCCGGACCGGAAAATGTAAATCCTGAAGCGACATGTCCACACTGGTCTAAATTTGAGCAAGTGTTGACCATATACGACATCCGAGAAAGGTATACATATACTATTTATTATATATGCTTTAACAAATGGATTTGTATGTACGTTCCCTCTAATGACATTGCTATTGCCATTGCCATTGCTATTGATGTTTGCTTCGTAGGAACGGAGGGAGGTGCGCCGTCATGTAACATGATGGTCGATGGATGTGATTATCATCTGATCACCAGTTTGTAGATGGTTGCTATGGGGGCCAAACCTTTGAAGTTTCGTAGGATTGGAATTCGTTTTGATTTGGATTTGAAGATTGATACAAACATAATATTGTCTAAATACTGTTAGAGTAAGGATGACATATTAGACAGTTTTGGTCAACCAGTTTTTTTTTTTTTAATGTTTATGATTATTTCCGATAAATTTACATTTCGCCGGGAAAAAGGTTTAACTTTGGGAAACTCTTTTTTCCGACAGAAGCTCTCGTTGGTAATATGCTGGGGGTAAAAGGCTTAAGTAAAAAATGATTTTTCAAATTTATTATAATTTCATTTTAATTTTTTTACATTTATTTGTTTACTTATTTTGAGTTGATACATGAGCAAAGGGTTGAACTGTAAATATGTTTGCAAACTGAAAATAGAAAACAAAAACAGACTGATTTTCGGTTGCCATTGCCACTTATCCAACATGAAAATGTTTATTATTGAACACTTCGGGTTTAGGGTAATTATTCCAACATCACTTGCATATTCACAGAATAACTCTGAAGAGCAGAAGCACAGTACATTTGCAAGCTCTCCGCTTGCTTGCTTAAGTCCAACACACGAAACAAACAAGATTTCATCATCATCATCTAGTATCCTCCCTGTATGTATGCGTTCAAACGGTCCAGCTCTGCACGGTGCTCGCTCACCACAGCACGAACAACATCACCGATGGAAACCATGCCAACCATTTCCTTCTCATTGATCACTGGAATATGTCTGATTCGGTTATCTGACAAAACACCAAAGGTTACTGGCTTGACAAGGAACAGCCCAATGAACACCAAAAACAGATATTGCAGAAGTCTGCAGATCATATTACCTGTCATCAGTTGCATTGCTTGCAGAACTTTGGTCTCAGGTGTGACCGTGATGAGCTTGTTCTACAACCACCACATAATACAATCTTAGAATTGTGAAAACAAGCAAAATGGAATATATGTGTACAGATAAACGATCATCCATATATGATGGACGCAAACCTATAAATTTACTCGAATAGAAGCCAAAAAAAAAAACAATACCTCTTCAGTCATGATGTCCCCAACTTTAGTCGATTTGGATGATCTTCCATGTACTATTATCTTCCTAAGATAATCTGCAAGTACGGCAAAAAAAAAAAAAAACACGCACAGCAGAAACAAACAAAGAATCAAAACTGAAAGAGCTAGAGGAAAATTCCACAGTGAAGGTGAGAACTGCATTCAATGGCAAAGGTGAAGGCTGACACTGGAATGGGACAAGCTAACTATCAATATGCTTCAGCTTCTACGTTTTAAAATCTACTTTAATCAAACAGACCTTAGTTTTGTCTGATACAGACCATCTATTACAAGACAAGTAACAAAAAGGTCCTAGCATAGGTAGCTATGTTATTCAAACTCAAGTGTTGGTGTCATCATACACAAGTATGTGTCTAGCACAAGCATGTTCAATTTGTCTGAAGTTTTGTACATGATTTGGAGTATCCATTAAGGATCATATCCCCAATCCAACATGTCTGCTAGACACAAATATATATACATATTAAAACTAAGTTGGTACAACATAAATAAGTAGATTCAGAAACTCTTGAATCCCTGTAGATCACAGAATATACTAAATCCATCATTTATTAAAATTTAAAATCTTGGTGCCAAATCAATTGGACATGTTAATTACCTCTCTCTGTGATTATACCGGCGATTGTTTTCTGCTCTCCAGGTTTTACAACCACCAGGGCACCAACATTGTGTTGAGTCATCTGAAATCGATTGAACTCAATAAGAATGCAAATCAAGTATTCTATAAAGAAGCTGAGAACCTACGAAAATTGAAAGATAAAGACACATACCGACTTCACAGCATCATACACAGTGTCATCTGTAGTGCACCAAAGCCAGGAGCCATCTGCACCTTTACCTTTGGCTTCCAAAACGTCTGAAATAGTTGTGCTCTCAAAGCCATGTTCTTCCATACTAGTAGACGAAAACGATCTGGAAAACATAACGGGTCGCATAACAGGATTGGCAACCCGAATGCGATTCAAGACTGCATTTTTCACTGTATTTCCATGCACCGAAAAAGCTTGAACTGCCCGTTGCATTCTACCTATTACAAATGATCAGTTAAAAATCAATCAGAGAAATTTTTATAGTTGCAGATGTTGCTTACAAAAATAATTCAAATCATCTCATCAACAGGGACAACAAAAATAACAGCACATAACTTGATACAACATCTTGCATGCTAGAAAGTTGCCGAAAAAGAAAATCCATTCCATTATTCCAACAATAAGATTGCTCGAATCTCAGTCCAAAGAGTTAAGGAGATTTAAATTAGTTGGATTCCTCTTCTAAGTTGTAAATGAAAAACAAGGATATTTCCCAGCTTAAACAAAGAAGATCCACCATGGAAGCAACAGGAAACAGATCATAACAGCATCAAAACTAAATCAAAAAGCAAAATCACTCCCAAAAAAGAAGTCAATTTTTCAATAATCAAACTGAAATCTAAAGCCAAAGCATAAAAATAAATGATGGATTAGAAGTGAGAGAGAAGAACATACCTGGATTGAAGAGAAAACAAAAAGTAGAGTAAACCCAGAAAAGGAGAAAGCTAATGAACACTAGAAAAGCGGTTTAAGAGCTTTTTAACCACCACAATGAAACGGATAAACCCAACTACTATGAGAATCCACAGAGTTTTGCAGCACACTGATTTGTAGACATTTTCAGACACCTATGATTGCGCTACGGACAATACAATATTCTAATTTCTAAAAATTGTATTAAAAAATAAATTGTTTTTGTTCTTTCAGTTTCACCAATAAAACAAAGCAAATTATTATTTTTTGAAGGAAAACAAACAAAATTATAATTAAATACAACAGGTTACTTTTTGAAAAGATAAAAGAACTGATCTTTTCCACTTTTCGATCTTATCCAAAACCCCTAATTCGAAATTGGGTCCATTTCAAGATTTGGAAATTGGGGAAAACGTGGATTGATGTTCGGGCTCCATTGGTTCGTTCAAGTTTCTAAATTTGTTTGGTTAATATCTAAATCATCACTCAATTTTTTATTTTATTTTAATCATTAAAATTTTAAAACATTAATTTTTAATTAATTATTTTATCTATTTTAATTATTTTCAATTATTTGGTTAATATTTTTAAAGTGATATGATATTTTATTATTAATAAATATAAAAATTTAAATACCGATAATCTTATTAAAAATAATTATTTTATCAATAACTATTTAATAATATATATAAACGATTTAAACTTAAAATAGAGGCACGGATGAAAGTAAACGATTTATACCCCTATACGTTCACGTAGGATAAAACATACAAATTCAATATTTTCATTTTCTGCATATAAATTTCTCTAAAGAATAAGAATCACAAGTAAATCCGAACAGGAACTCTTCAGAAAAAATAAAATAAAATGCCATTAGGTTCAGGAAAACAATTATGATGCTTTGCTTCAGTGAAGACAACACAGCTGAATCCATGGATTTCCAACTTCATCTGTTGAAACAAACTGCTTTATGAAAACATCAACACAGTAATTATGATGCCATTGCCAGCAAGCCGAAGGGTATTGAGACTTTCAACTCAGTTTTAGCAATCCAGATTCTAATGTGTTGAAAAAGTTAACTGCAACTCACCTTAGCAATTATGAAAGCTTCAATGGACTTCAGGAATATTATTGTATCATGATCATGAACATTCTGTAAGCAAGCTTTCATGAGCGGCAAAGGACGTGGCTATTGAAACTAGGGAGGTGTGACTAGGTATCTACTTAGCTTCTTGATATCCCAACAACGAAAAACAACCGAAAGAGCTGTGTGCAGGGATTTGTCTAAATTTAGGAACCATCAGCATCTGTGGAGGGGAGCAGGATATACGTCCAGAGGTTGATACCGTAAGCGATCATTATGAGGCAAAGGTCCCTCCTGTGGATTTTAACAAGAAAGTACATTAAGTAAAAGGTAGAGAATTAATTATTTCACTGGCCACTTTAGTTGTCACAATAGCTGTAATGAAATATAATAGCTGTTAAAATGCAAATAAAAATACCTCATCCAAGTTGATCTGGAATGGTTTGACAAAGTCCTCGAACATCACTGGAGAGAGTCCCTTAATTTTCTCCTCAACTTCCTACAAGAAGAAACAATTCAAGAGCATGACAAAAACCCCATGCCAAGTTATAGGAGTTCCATTGATGTTACAATAGCCTATAACGGATGCCAAAAACTAAAGAATTATTAAGGGATGGATGTAATCTCTCAACCTTAATTCTGTTTTATTGAGATAATAGGTGGTAATAAAAGATGATCCCAAACTTGAAAGGGTTCAACTGAATATGATATATCCTAAAAGTTTATCTTAAGAATGTTAAACACTTATCATTGACAACACATCAGCAAAACTGACTTTTAGCTTACCAATCCTGTTATCCTCGACTTTTCCAACAGTTCCTTTGCAATCATATCTAGTATGTGCCTGTTGTCTTTCAAAGCATTTATTGCAAGCTCTTCAGTCTCTTCAATGTACTGCATGAACGCCAAGCATCATAATTTCAGTTGAAGTTAAAAAGTTGGAAAATCAAACTTTTATCTCTGTATTTAAAAAGGGGGAGCATTAAGTGCCTGCTTAACAAAAAACCTACACTCACAAATAACTTAAGGCATGCACAACTTCTTTGAAATTTATTGAAGGTGCCTAATATCTATTCTGAAGTGAAACAAATTTGTTGGTAAAACTAGATTATGTCCCTAGTATGGTAGTAGAATGCAGTTTTAAGTGATAAGACTTCAACAATAAGAAGAAAGAGTAGGATATTTTTCCCTTAAATGCCAAAACTCCTACTTTCGGATAAATTTCAGACAGTTCTTCAGGTAATCAAATGATTAAACTCCAGTGGAGTTTCATATTGGTTCTACGTGAATGTCACAACAGAAAAAAATTGCAATTATAATTCTCGTCTTTGAAACAGATAAAAAGATATTTCACTATATTTTGTTCTTGACCGATGGGAACCAGATTAAAAAGAAATTTTTTACTACTACGCAGGCAGCACTCATTACTAATAGACAAATGGTAGGTTATCACAATAGTAAACAACAGTTATAGAAGACAGAGCAAGCTAAAATTACCCTTGTCAACTCTCGAGTAAACAGCTCAGATACTTCAGGTGTCATATTGGCAGGAATTACATGAGGATCGTCCCACTAGTACAACAAAGGAGTACAGCAAAATAATTAGTTAAAAAGAAATAGGATATTCCTATAAAAATTAACAACTTGAGAGTTATACCCTATATTTTATTAATTCCCCATCTGAACTATCTGGTCGATCTAACAGCCCCACTCTTTTGGTTAATTGAGTAAGCCCTAACCTTGCATTTTGTGGACTGATCACCATTTCCCTTGCAATCTGAAGACACATTGAGTGAGAAAAACAAGATTTGAAGGTTGCTTCTCATATAAAAACAAAGATATACGTCATTGTAGACACTTCGAATGCAACTAGCTTAGATACTTTCACCCTTAAAAAGGAAATATGATGTAAAAATGTGCATCTAAAATAAAAATAAAATATACTCTTATTGAAAGCTCAGTTAATATTGCAGACATGAATTCTTGGAGAAGAAAACCAAGTCAAATTTGCCTTCTTAATGCCTGAAAGATGAGTTGTGAAAATGTAAAATGGCATGAGGCTAACCATGTTCAAGAGCAAAAGCTAGAGACTGAAAGGGAAAACAAGATTAATATTTGTTAAATGAGCAATGCATTTAAATAAAACTATGATATCAAAAAGCAAACGGATTAAGGTAATAACCTTTGTTATCTTTTCCAAATCGTCCCTTCCACCATCAGTTATGTCATCACCAAACACAATAAGTTCAGCACAACGTCCACCATGAGCTACCACCATTTGCATTTTCATGTAGCCAAATGTTGTATAACCTTGGTCTACCATGTCTTCACGAGGGTAGAATACAGATATTGCAGTTTCCTACTCATGTTGGGAAAGGGTAAAAAAAGATAAAAACAACCAGAAAGGGAAATACATGAAAAATCCAGAACAAGCCATCATATAGAAACCAATTGTTGATATAACATTTGTACCTTGCCACCGGGCAGGAGCTGAGAAAAAGCATGCCAATCAAATCGAGGAAACAAGTGAGCTAAAACTATGTGACCAGCTTCGTGAACAGCCAAAAGTCTCTTCTTTTCAAAAGATACCTATATTACATTAACTGAAAGTCAGAATAATAAGCTACATCCTTTTGTATATAAAGATCATCTTCCTTTTGTTGTCAAATTTCCAATAATCAGTGGGATGTAACTTAAAAGGGCAAATACCATTTCCTCCACACTCTTTTCTTACACTAGGAGGTTCTAATAAAACATGAAAATCATTTTTTTCTATCTTTTGTTACATGCTTTTAGTGGCTAGCCAGTTTCAGGCTTCTGGGAGGAGATTTTTCCTGAACTTTTATAACCAGTAACCATATCTTTACAAGAAAATTGTACCTTTGGAACCAAAAATATGAAAATCAATCATGTTAAAGTTTGTGGCATATTAAAACAAAACAACAGTTACAAATTTTGATAGATAGCACTATTTCAGAATGGTAGATTTCAGCACTTACACTTGCTTCACATTTCTGTTGCTCTTCCTCTGTAAGGAGTACACCCATACCTTCAAGCAACTGTTTATCTAAAACATCAACAATATCTTGCTGGAAGATCTTGGAATGCCCTTTTCTCACCTGCAATAAGATTTAAATGTACCAGAAACCCAAGGCTTAAGAAAACAACAAAAAGTAACTTCCGCTCAAATTGCCTTGGAGATCACCATGGTAGTCCAAATATTTTCAACCTAGCTTCAGCACTAGGTAGCATGGATGCAAACAGAGAAACGGGAAAGTGGCACATTGCAAAAGAAGTGTGATATGTAGATGTGACAAAGCATTTATTTTTGGATTAATCATTAATGACAAAACGAACACTTACCGACATTATTGCTGCTTCATTAACAAGATTTCGTATGTCTGCCCCAGAAAAACCAACTGTGCGAAATACAAGCTGTAGCATGGAACAAGATGAGGCATAATTAACCCGAAGCCAGATTAGTCTTTTATATTTCAAACTAAAAAACTTAGTGTGTCTAATTGAAAACTGATATACCATACTGTGCACATTAATGCACCAAAAATGTGGCACTCCATTTCTCTAAGGAAGAACTCTGATCCTACAAATTAGACTCATTCTTCTCTTTTTTTCCTTCCCCTCCCCCCCCCCCCCCCCGAAATATCATTATCACACTAACAGGTAACATATTTTCTGTCATTCATACGTTTATATTAAAATTTTATTAATTCAAATTATTTGTCTATTTCTTATAAACAGTGTGTGGATGGTCATGGTGCAATGGTCTGGCCACATATCAACGGGTCTTTTAAAAATAACAATAATATAAGCATGTAGCAGAACTTGCTCAATCAAATTATATAACTTCTATTTCTCAAAAACGATGACATAAAGATATGCTTGTTTGCTTGTCCCTTTTGCTAAAGTGAAGCAACCCGACCACCCAAATAAACTGATATAATTGGTAAAAACAGCTGAATAAGTTATAAGAAATTAAAAATACATAATAGACATTTTTCAAAGATCTTTTAGTGTGGTAGATGCAAAAGATAGAACTCTACAAAAAAACAACAGAACTTTTCCAACTGAAAGAAGAAGAAAAAACGGTGTTTACGTATGAGTTATTGGCAAGTTTAGTAAAGGAAAAGAAAGAGTAATTTTGTAAATTTGCCAGCTACTTATGCTCGTCCCTTGAAGTTTTTAGAAGGGCAATGGCTAATTTGACAAAGAAAAAAAAAAGCAAGTTAGAGAATCTTGTAACCTAACCAACCAAACATGAAGATTCTAGGTATAGGTTGACCACTCTCAGCAGTTTTTGAACCCATTCTTGAACATTAGAGTTGTGACTTGTTATGAAGACTGATCCATGTTTCAGGAAGGCAGAACTGGAGTTTATTGGTAATGTACAAGGTTAAGACTTAAGAAAATGACATCAAGTGCATAATTGTTGTATGATAGAGCTTGCTGGTGGATCAAGTTAAGCTGTATTATATTTAACATCAATTAGCTTCAGAGACTGTCTTGTCCTTGTATCGAATTGGATCTCTCCGGTTAATGTCAGTTGATTTCAAGCTTGTAGGTTGAGTGCTTTAACACAGAATCAGACTATAAAAACATCATGCAAGTGTTACATGCAATGATGATGACGATGACAAAAATTGCTATTTATTTGCCAACGGCAGACATTTTATACCTTTAATCTATAGATGCATGATACAAAAAAATAGAGTTAACGAGAACTAGAGCAAGTTCAACAAAATACATATGAATATGAACAGAACAACCACTATACCTAGACACATACTCAAATTACGATGAATTAACCTACCTGTTCAAAGTTCACATCTTCAGCTAACAACTTTCCTGCACTATGCACACCAAATATTTGCACTCGTTGCTTTGCATCTGGCAAACCAATGTATAGACGGCGATCGATGCGCCCAGCGCGAACAAATTCGAGGTCCAATTCATCTGGCCTATTGGTGGCACAGATGAATATCACTGCTTGTCTGAGTGAAAACCGATCAACACCAGTTTTTTCCCTCCTATATGATTTAGAGCTTAATAAGAAAACTAATTTGCAGGTATGAAAAGACCTGAAAAGAGAAGTTTAGTCTGCAAAGTAAACAGAACAACAAAATACGGAGCTCCTTTCAATAATTAAAGATATCCCCATTTTAGGATTCAAACTGAGTAGATCTTGACCGAGTGCTCAAAAACAACATCAAAGAGAGTAGCAAGCCTTGTTCATAGAGTAACACGAAAAATGTGGGGAGAAGTAAAAAAATAGAGAATTTTGAACTAGAAGGTAAAAAAGAACATCAGCTGAACAAACTCCACCAAGTCAGTCCTACCACCTTGAAGTCCCATAATAAATTGATATCAGTTAAATTGATTTGACTGCATTTTTTTTAACATACAATGATTTGACTGTATTAATCTAAAAAGAAAATGAAAACAAGATTAGAACATAAGGTGAACATGGAAATTTGGAATGAACAAAGAATGAATAGTACTAAATATTGTTTTAGAATTAGTTATTCTCCAATAAATCCAAAGGCAAACAAGCTGAGCGAGGTAAACTAGAACACTTACTCCCCATCAAGCTGAGCGATGAGTGCTTCAAATGTTGCCCTTCTGCGTGGATCCTTTCTTGCATGCCTTCCAGCAATGGCATCAATTTCATCAACAAACACAAATGCAGGTGCCTAGAACAAAAGGTGTACATATGAAATTCTCGTAAGTGGAAAACACTAAACCTAGAGCAAGAAAATCAATAACTATTACAAGGAAATTAGAACGAAAATGCTGGTATATTGGAACTGCCACTTGAAAGCCGGAACGACAATGCATAAGCACCCAGCAAGCAAAATTACAGAGGATAGATTCCACTGGAACATCTGGTTTCATTAACCCATAGTATTCATCAACTAAAGTCATATAAGAATGCCAACAACGGGAGAATTAGATTCTCCTAAATATATCCAAAATAACCTTTACCTTAAAAGATCAGGAAACAACTGTCTGAAAATTTAAAAAGAAAAAAAATAAAGTCAACTTTCTGACATCATTATTTGTGCTAATAAATCAGAGAAAAGAATATTAATATATTATAGGATGGTCTGTTGACTATGATCGATGCCCCTACTTCCTAGTTCCTACCATTAAGGCTGCACTCCTTGGTATTATAGCAGGACTCTACACTAATGAAATTACATTCTTCCATGGCCAAGGGGGAGATGAATGTAGAAAGTGATGTGAGTTAACTGTGAGAAGGTCTAGTGTTGTAATCAATGAGTAATTAGTACTTATTATTCTACTTAAAAGTCTATCTCCCTAGTAGATTAGAATTAGAAGTTATTATAAGTAGGACTCCTTAATGTACTAGAAGTCTTATACTAAAGTCTATAAAAGTCTGTAACGAAATGTATTATTTATGCTATTTTGGCAATAACAGAAAAAGATATTCTGTTAGTCTACAAGTGATATGGGTGTTAAAAGAAGAAAAAAGTACATTTGATTCCCAATACTTCTAACTAATCTTAGGAGATTTTACTGTCAAATGCTCAAGAAATTATTACTAAATTTTATGAAACCTTCTTATCAGTTATCTCTTATCCAAAGGCTCATAGAAGGCAAAAACTTTTATTGATATCCATCAACAATAATCGATCATATGCTGCAATTCCATTATTCTTATAGTAACTGAGACTACTAAGTGATTATGATGCTCCAAAATGTCAAAATGTAAACAAATAAATGAGTCAAACCTAACTGTAAATCTCCATTGGACAGCAACAAATTTTCACAAAAAAGAAAAGAAAAGGGGGGTGAGTAATGAAGGAGAAGGCTTACATTTCTCCTTGCTATAGAAAACATCTCATTTATCCTAGCTGCACCACTTTTTTCACTATCTGTAAACTCCGCACCAGAAGCAAAAACAAAAGGCAACCCACTTTCTTTTGCTAGCGTTCTAGCAAAAAGTGTTTTGCCAGTCCCAGGAGGTCCAGAGAGAAGAACACCCTGTCATAGTGTAATGACATACCAATGACGTGCTTACCTTGTTATCCAATCAATAGTAGAAGACTACGAAAACATCTATTGAGTATACAAGTTTACCCTAACAAACTGAACGCCTTTTTCATAGTATTGCATAGGATTTCCCATATAAATCATCAGCTCATCAAGAAGATCCCAAACATCACCACCCAATACCACTTCTTTATACATGGATTTTGTTTCACCAACATCTCCAACTGGCTGAATAATTGCAGAAGGCAATCATGATTTGAGAATGTGAAGAATCTGACAGCAGGGTAGAAACAAAACGGAAAATTGAAAATTTTACCACGATGAAGTTTTCCGCATAAGCCATATCAAATAGTTGGTTATACTTTTTGTAAAGAAAGCGCTTAGAGGTGACATGGAGAAGCATTGCAGACTCCCTAATAAGCCATAAAATTAATAATCCAGGAACTAGTGCAATCACAACTTTCATAAAATAATGGATCTGCCTCCTCTGAAGGAGATCAACTTCAACTCCAGAACTTGAGATAACCTCAAATAAGTGAGGATCAAGGGGAATATCAACCTACAAAATAGGTACAGAAACAAGATATTTTATGAAAAGTATATATATGACCTTGTTTCCTAAGCAACATGAAAGAAAATTGTACTTACAATATATTCTAATGGAAAGCCTTCTTTCATTGTTACATACAATCTTTTCAAGTCCTCTGTAAACACAACAGCGGCAACCTGTTTTTAAAAAGAATGCACTATCAAAATTCCTCCACTGCTATTATGGTACCCCACAAAAATCATACAGAGATAATTGTTTCAACAACCGATACTATGTTAGTGCCATGTACTTGAACAGTTAAACCCCTGAATTTTCCATCAAACATATCTACTCCCTTTCTATAAAGTTGTATTCACAACATTTCTAAAATTTAGAGGAATCCTATACAACCATCTTCAATCCTCTTCCCTAAAGAGTAACTAAGGGGAATTTGCTTAGAAAGATTTGTGTGCAAAGTTCAAGTGTATTTGTGATGCTTATGCTTATATGCATAGATGACAAAGGCACATGCCTGTCTGTATACAAATATATCTGTGCACGGGCACCACATATATAATGGTTGCAAGTACCATAATGAGCCATTCCATTTTTCTTAGAAAAGTGGTACATACTGGTATAATGCATTTCAATATACCGTTTCAGTTTTACAACATCTATAACAAAAAACATTACAAACATATGTGTATATATGCATGAAAATGAGAACATGAAATTTAACTCAAGTTGCTTAATTCAAAATAGTTTGAATAATTGAGAGAATATAAATGATATTGTTCCTTACCGCAATACCAAATAATATCCTCTAAACAATTTAAAAAGTACTCAAACTGTTCAACAGTGAAAAACATGCCACCAAATAATATCATAACACCTAGAGGATAACATTGGAAGTGACAATTGTGGAAGTTGTTAATTTCTAGGAGAAGAAACTTATAAAATTTTCATCTTAAAGGCAAACCAAGCTCTATGTTGGGAGTAAGCAAAAAAGGTCTGTGATTTATTTTATGTATGACCAGTTGACCAATGGCATTTATTGACCCATTCTGCATATGTTTCTGCAGTATCAGTTTTAATGTTGGTACTTTCTTCCTCTTAGGCTTTCATTTTGCAAATCTCTCAACAGCTCCATAGTTTTCGGAGAAGAAAAATGAAATAATTTTACTGCTTTACAACACAAATCTATAACTACAAATTTCCTGGTACTTATGGCTTTTGATACTGTAAAGACACGAGAGATTTGTGCTCATCGAAACATGCCAGTACAATGAAAAAACTGAGACTGAGGGGTACCTAAAGCAAATGGAATATACCAGCATGTACTCTCATCTAGACAACTATGATATTTATATGTGTGTATGTGTTTGAGGGTAACAATATGAACTTCACCAATGAAATACAGAATAAACTCCACCTAGAGAGGGAGGAAAAGCAATAAAAAATATTCAAGCAATGGAATACAAGAAGTATACTAGCTATTCCCCCCAAAAGTGCAAGTATAAACAAGATGGTACACCAACTTACCTCAGAAGAATCAAGTTTTTGAAAAAAATAAGTGTAAGGTAACTTAGGACGATAGCGCCACCATCTCTTAGATATCCATAGAGCTCTAGTTCCTTCTGTTTCTGTTACCTTTTCAACTACATCCTTGCGGAGGCTATTTTCCACCTCTTTCATGTCAAATTCAACTACATACTTGGCATTTATAGAATCTAATTGTTCAGATAACTTTTCTTTTTCGAGAATCTCTTTCCATGCTTGTAGTTTGTCACGCCATGTTCCCATACTATCTGGAACTTCCCCTAACGGAACAAGCATGGATAAAACAGTGCATCAATAACACAAAGGAGAGAATATTTAATCATTATAGACAGGTAAAATGCAAGCCAAATCCCCACAAACCCACATGACTAAAAAAAAAACAGTTATAAGTTAACCAAAAATTATACTAAAGCAGGAAGCAAGTTATTACTCATACAGGAGAAGAAATAACGTAATAAACTGAAGTGCAAAGTTTCCAGTGAAAAAGAGAAGACCCAAAATACAAGGCACGGAAACTTTCTTGTATAAAAGCAAATAAAAGCCTTGCTTTAATGATTGGTGGCTATGTACATGCATATGCATTAA
This sequence comes from Abelmoschus esculentus, assembly GCA_035048815.1. NCBI lineage: Eukaryota > Viridiplantae > Streptophyta > Magnoliopsida > Malvales > Malvaceae > Abelmoschus > Abelmoschus esculentus. Next base: position 3,483,319 of record JAUCBN010000046.1, on the reverse strand, counting down.
CTGACCCGAGATTCCCAAGTCTTTTCTCAGCTCCTCCCTTTCTTCAGCATTCAACCTTGCATCACTATCAATAATTCGTTTCACATTCTCCTTCGAAGGCTCAGGATCATCATCCCATGCATTTTCTCCCACATAAGAACTATCATGAATAAGCATTCCATTTGGCCCTTCAATGAATTTCTTCAATTTGAGGCCTTTGGGTGTTGTCTTCCTCCATAAACCCTTCTTAAACCTGTAATTACATGAAAGCTAGAGAATATAAGAATTAAAGTTGGAAAGGCCTTCATGATGCCAAATATCACTAGAAAAAATTTAAGTTAAAAAAGCTTGGGGACAATAGAAACAGAAAATAAACATAGAATATAGGCACATTGAGTATATAGGCCAAACAAGTACTTGATAATAAACCAGCAATAAACTAACCAAGAGATTCAGGGCTACTTGTTACTCAAAAACACTAGCTATACACAAAATGATTAAGAATAGTCTTATGAGCAGAAGATATCACTTACATAACCTTCAAGAATTTAGTAAACTAAAGAATGTGTTTTTCATAACACAACAAATCACATTATTCCACAATTTCATACCCAGTATCTAGACCTTTACAGTGACACTGCATTTCTGAAATTCGATTCATAGATGGACATGGAGCAACATTTGTATAGTACAAAGAAGATATTTTTATAAACGCTGCAAACACATAAAAGTAACCAACTTACTCCAAAATCAAGAAAACAAATAAGCAATAAGCAGCAAAATCTAAAGGGTTCAATATTACGAAAATTAAATAGGATGCAATAAAATCTTCCATTAAAACATGAAGTCATGAACTTAGACGTTGTTTGATAAATCAGGCAGCAAACAACAACTAGATAGTCATGCATTGTATATCATTAGAATGAAGAAATTATTAAACTGCATTTACAAGAAATAAAGGAAATGCATTTACTTTCTAATATTACTCGGAGAAGGCTCAGGAATCAATGCCTCCATATAAGCCTCTGTTAATTGTTTTCTTTCTCGATCATGTAGAGGAGCTCGCACGACAGCATACAATTTTTGACAAGAAATTATTACAACAAAAGTATAGAGAACCAAAGCAGTCATCCGCTTGAGATCCCAATTTTTTAAATCCTGGAAATAATTAACCAAGTATCAGCTTAAAACCAATGAATGGTTGATAAAAATGAAGAATAAAAGCAGAAAGCTACATTGAAGTGGTGCACAATGAGCTATATCCTGAAACTAAACTTCCAGGAGCAGGCAACAGGGTAATAATTAAGCAGAAATGCATTCTGGCGCAATTCTCAATCTTTATTAAAGATTCTTACACTATTTCAATTTGTAATTTATTAAACACCTATATATATATATATATATATATATATATATATATATTAAGAAAAATGTAATAATCAAATGGTAAAAAGAAACAAAATAGCTAACCTTCCAACGCTCCCACTGGTTCCAGCTAACAAACTCGGGAAGCCACTCGGTCCTGAACCGATTGAATTCAACCCCGCCCTTCCTGAAACCTTGGTTAACTCGTCCTACCAACTCACCAACCCTCACATTCGCCTCATCCAAATCAAACCCAGTTTCCTTCTTAACCGACTCCCCAAATTTGGACCAGAAATTCTCAGAGCCGAGGCGTAGCCAAGAGAAGCCATTGGAGCCAGACCCACTGGTATTGGCGGACGAAGAAGAAGCTCTGATTTTGAGCCTACGCCTTGTGGGGAGATGAGAGAAAGTGAAGGATTGAGGGGCTTTAGTGATTGGTGTGGGAGAAAAGAGAAGCGGGGATTGGGAGCAGGCGATTGGAACCTCCATTTCTGTTGCCCGTTGGCAGGGGTTTTGAGGGGTTTATCTAAACGTGAGAGAGCAAATGTCACATCAAGACTCGATGCCCATTTTGGATGGACCGTTGTCTGATCCGATGACACGTGACTTGCAGGCGAGCTTTCTTTATTGGTTTATTAGTTATTAAGGCCTCCTACTTTTGAAAAAAAATCAATATACCTCTAAACTTTATAAATATTTTTATTTTAAAATTTAAATTTAATAGTTAAACATTTTATAGTTTTTTGGTAAAATAAAAATTAAGTTATTATTTTTTATAATTTTTAATATTTATTTTTCAAATATTTTAAAATTTTTCTCGATTTCTTATCACTCTTTTAAAAAATCAGTAAAAATAAATAAATTATATTTTGGGTAAAAATAAATAAATTATAAATATAACTGAATTTTATTAAAATGAATAAAATAGTAATCAAACTTTCAAATATTATAAAATGATAATTAAACTTTTTATTTTGCTATAAAATGATAATTCGATTGAATGTTTAACATAATTATCATTAAACTTTATATAATAATACACTTATTTTTGTATATTTATACGTTCAATTAATTTAATCCTAACTCAAAAAATTCATTAAATTTAACCTTCGTTATTTATACATTCTTTTAATTTCATCCTTAAATTAAAATTCCAAATCTGTTCCACTACATTCCCAACCAGACAACTTCCGTAAAATGAATTTTGTTCATCTTGTTCATTTCTTTGAGTCTCTCTATAATATCTATCTATCTTGAAGCTTTTGATTTGTACTTGGATGTTGCAGAAGCTCCAAAGACGAGTGAAAAAGAGACATTGAAAAGCAGATTGTTTGTAAACATAAAACTGCTACAAAACCAAGCCTGGGCACGGGTAGGGTCGGGTTGATTTTTATCCATTTGTATTCGACTCGAAAAATCATACTCATCACCAGTCATTAGATCCGACTCGGGTATAGGGTAAAAAAAATTTAACTCGATCTGATCCGATTTTTAAGCTTTAAGACCTGACCCGGTCATTATTTTTTTAAAAACAATTTAGGGACTTAATTGTAAAAATAAAATTTTAGTGACTTGATTGTAAAATAAATTAATTTTAGTGACCTAATTATATAAAATATATATAAAAATGGATCATTATTACAAATATCCCTAAAATATATATGAAAAAATTACAATATTAATCCCGGGTTGAATCAAATTTTTTACACCCTAAACCTGAACCCGACCTAACCCGAATTCACCCTTAAAAAAACCGACTCGATCCAAACTTAAATTTTCTGCTAAAAAATAACTCTTTTTATATTAGGGATCAAAATTAGATATATGAGATTAATGTAAATTTAGTGATTAAAAAATATGTAAAGAAACGAGAGTTAAATTTAATGATTTTTTGAATTAAGATTAAATTGATTAAATGTATAAATATAAAGAATTAAATATGTTATTATACAAAATTTTATAACAATTATATTAAGTGCTTAACGATCGAATTATTATTTTATAATTTTAATGAATTTAAGATTTGATGTATGAGTTTAGAATTTTAGAATTTAAGATTATAGATTTAAAATATGAATTCTTTATTTAAATAAAAAAAAGTTGTGTAATGCATGTTATTTATTAAATGGTATCTAGTTATGAAGAAATTATATCATGTATTCTTTCTACCACGTTATTTGTGGTCTCATTTATTAAAATTCAGTCATTTATTTTTTTATATTATTTTTTAAAATAAAATTATGTCATTTTGTAAGGATTAATCTTAGATTTTTATGTCATGTAAACATAAAGTGGATGGATAATTATAAAAAAATTAATTTTAAATAAATTAATGACATAAAAATTTATTGGCTGAATTTTAATAGACGAGACAACGAACAACATAAAGGATCCATAATATAACTTCTTATAATCATTAAATTTATTGACGTGATTATTAAACAAAAATAATATAATTATATATTTATTTTTTATATATTTTTTTCTCAATTTCATTCTAAACAAAATTAAATCTTAATAAATTTATTTAACTATTATTTTCTCACCCCCCATGTCCCCATCACCATATTGGAGGGGTAAATTTAAACCTAGACTGCTTTCAACAGGATTTGATCTTGAGTTGGGAAGATGGAATGGGTTGGACAAAACAGCTAAGCGTTGCTTAAATTTTAAAACTTTTCAAATTTAAACTTCTCTTCTGGATGCTAATTACAGACCTTATTGAAAGGGCTCCTCTCAGAATGAACACAAGGTGAGCACAGTTTTGTATGCCTAATCTCTGTTTCTTTTAATTTCTTCCTCTCTGTTTCTTATATCATCAATTCTGTATGCCTTATCTCTGTTTTTCTTTCTTGCCAAACACACCAGAACAAGATCATGGAGTAAGTTTTCTTTCAACCACATGCTTATGTATGAACCATAGTTTCCCAAATCAATACTTCTGATATTTGTTTATAGCTGCGAATTTTCTTAGATTTCTTCACTAAATAGTTTAACTTCAGTAAAAGCCCTGTTTGCTGTAGGTTCTTTGAAAAAGAAAACTTCCAGATTATTTATTTTGAGAAAAATAATCACCATGAAATCGTGTTCAAATTCAAAGAAAATTCTGGGTTTGTTTAGGGTTTAACATTTAAAGAACGAAGTATTCATTTTTCTCTTTGAAAATACATATTCACTGGTTGACTGGTCAGATACAGGTAACGTGGCTGATTCATGGACAAACTTTAGCGCGCGATTGTGAACAAGCCACGCCCGGCTCTGAATCTGAACTCGTTGGATAATCGCGCGATTAACACGGCGGCGCAGTCGACGCGGTTACGTAAGCCGACTAGAATATACTAATAATTAAAATTACAGCCCTGGCCCAGTGGCCCGGCTCTGCCTCTTTTGCCGCCTTCCTCCCTATAAATACGGCAGCGGGGTTTTCAATTCTACATTTGGCGGTTCATTGCAAAACCAAGTACAGTATGTGTCCTCCTCTGCTGTCTCGTTTTCGGTTCGCAAAGGTGACGCCAAAACGACATTTTATTTTGCGTAAAATGTCTAAGGTACGTAGCTCAAAACATTACACATGGTCGGGAGAATAGAAATAGGATATTTTTTTTATGTTTTTTTATTTATGTTTTAATACTTATAAATTAAGTTTGAGATTTAGGGCATGCATGTTGTATTTTAAAGATTTAAAATTAAAATTTTAGGGTTTAGTGTTGATTTTTGTTCTTACTTGTTTATCTAAACATCTTTAACAACAACAAAAAAAGTAATATTTAGATTAATTTATGAATATTTTTATCTGATAAGCGAAGTTATAAATGTGTTTGTTCGTAAACATAAATGAACTGAACATACCTTTGTTTTTGTTCGTTTGTTTATTAAATGAACATAAAAATTTTATTCATACTCGATTATTTATTTAGCCTAATAAACGAACATAAATGAATAGTTCAGTTCATTTACACCCTTAATTTTAACCACACATTTTTATGTATTAAAAGAAAGAAATAAAATTTTCATTTATTATATGTTTTAAAAAATAGGATAAGATATATCTTATGATATTAAAGTTGTTGCCTTGTTTCCCAAGATTTAAATTCAAGAATAAATGTTCTCACATGTTGGGATTAATTTTTTAATCAACCATTCAAATTATAATTTGAATAAATAATCTATACACTTTAGACTAAAATAAATTGAAATTATCAAATAAATTTTAAATTTTGTAATATTATAAAATAAATATAATCAATTTAAAGTGGTATTGAATTTGTATAATTTTTTTCCTTACTACAATAAGGTTAAGTATATTTAGAAAATACCATATAGTTTCTAATTAACATTGGTTTGTTTAATTATGTGGGAAACTAGAGAAAGGCTGCTCCAGCAAAATATGTGAGGAAGAGGCTTGGAAGGTTGAAAATGGAGATGGAAGATATCAGCAAAGAGAAGCAAAGCATCAGGGAAGGGCAATGTCAAGTTCGAGCCAAATTCGAGACGATGGAAGAAGAATATGAACAGCTTCGTAATGAAACGAATCAAATTATCCAACGAACCGCCGATACTCAAATCCGACTCGGTCTGATGTTCAGTATCCTCAAGGCTAGAGAACAAGGAGACCTCGGCAAGGCTGCTCAATTAGCTGGACTACTCCGGTAATGCCTCTTGTTTCCTTTTTCTTCTAAATTTGTAACTTTTAATTGCAATCTTGCTTATGTTGGTTTCATTTTTTTGCAGTGAAATGGTGGGCAGAGATAGTTACGGCGGAAGTGGAGCGTCGCCGCCGTAGTACTTCAAAAGTTAACCATCAAATTTAAGCTTTCTCTTTCATTTTGTTTTTAGTCCTTACAGTGTAGGTTTTTGTATGTATTGTAGTCATTATTATGTTTCGGTTTGCAAATAATATTATTTTGGTGTACTCTTTTCCTCTTTCAGTTGTTCAAGATATGTTTTGATACGATCTGATTACGAAAGAGGTTTTTAACGAGGCATCATTATTTTTCTTTCTAAAAAAATAAATTCAATTAAAGACGATTTATGTTATGTTGATCAAATTTTAAATCTATTAATTCATGCACTAAATTTGTGGTAATGTTAATCGTTTTTATATATTATAAGTCGTGATTTTTTTGTATATTATTGTTTATGTTTGTATTGTGTTTGTTAATTGAGATGTATTAAATTTAATAATATTTTTTTTAAAAAAGTCTTTACGCTTAATTTAAGTCTTAATGTTAAATAAAAATATATTTATTTTATGTATATTTTGTATCAAAATATAACTTATAATCTGATTAGGGAGCAAATGGATACCTTACTTTCCAACCCTGAATAGCGTTTCTTTGAAACAAAGGAAAGCATTATAGGAAAGTTTATATATTAAATCAGGCAATCAACCTCGTTACATTTTGGGTAGGGATGAATAAAATTCGATTAAAAAAATTGAATAACTCGACTCGAAGTCAAAATACTTGACTTGTTTTAATTCGACTCGATTTGAAAAAAATTAATAATTAAAGAATTTTTTTTAAGTTCAAGACGGGTCTTTCAAATTTTTAATGATATATATATATTAATATATGAAAATATGAAGAAATATTGTCATATATGAAAAAATATGAAGAAGTATATATATATTATATGATTAGAGAAAGTTATTTAAATTAGAATCAAATTATACTATAACATGATAAATAATTATAATTAAATATTTATAGAAACTCGAAAAGTCTACTCGACTCGAATTTCAAATAAAGTTTGAGTTGAAAAATATGACTCGTCAACTCGAATAACTCAAAACTTTTAACTCGATTCGACTCAATCAAATACTCACCCCTACTTCTGATAAAAGCATGGGATGGATGCAGATTATGTTGTATATTTGAATAATAAGAAGTTGGTTTTTACAGGTGAAAGTTTGTTGCTATAAAATAATATATAATTAATTCAAAAACTTCACTTTAGGAGCTTAACTAATTCCCTTTTATCTTTTAGTCCAGAAAATGTGGAGAAGATTCACACAGGTTTAATGCCAACGCTTCCAAGAAATCTTTGTTCTTCGCGAGCTTTACAGAATCGAAGAAACTGGAAGGAAACAAACATTTGGTCAACCAAAAACAAAACCAATATTTAGGTTAAGTTAAACCTTGTAAAACCTAACCCTTTTAATATGTCAGTACTGATTTTGTCTGTCCATTTCTCTGTTGGCAGGTGGCTGTTTTTGGAGAACACAATAAAGGATAATTCAAGAGAAGCTATCGGACCGTTCAACGACAATACTCCGGCAGCGGTGGTGAATGTAATAAACATCGGCCTGCTCAACTCTAAGTACATAAATATCGAGATTTGAACCTATGGATCAGACAACATAAACATCCTTTGATAACATATATCTTGTACATTTTAGTGTTCGTATTTGAACCTCCTAAGATTAACATCATCGGGTTTTTTTTACTGAAGTTACTTATTAGATTCTTTTCTAACAAAGAGTTATATCATCATAATGGATGTTCAAAACCAAACGTAGCAACTGAGTAAAATGAACAGCCTTAGCAAGATCATCTTCTTCTCTTGCTCTCAATATGTTGAACATGAGAGACAGACGGATTTGGGTTCGGACAGTTTTCTGGACCATCAACTTTGATTCTTCAAGCAGTGCTTCAAAGTCAGTTTCCACTGCCTTGAGTTTCTGTAGAACTTGTGACTGCCCTTCTCTCACGTTGTTTTGCGTATTGATGCGTCTCTTCCTGCGGGAAATCGTATTGAAACGATGCTTCTTCAAGAAAATCCTGGACATGCTTCTTCTGGTTTGGAAGTATAGAAATGAATGGTATGTAGTTTATACAACCCTTTCGTCCAGTCAGTATTTATAAAGGTATGTTTTGTCTGTAGGCGTCATGTCGGGTCCATTTACCAGACTTTAACGTACGCGATGTGTTTAACGCGAGCAATCGGAAAACAATGGTCGATTGGTCGTAGCGCGACCATTGGTTTGGTCTTTTCTAAAGCTTCAGCATCTGGTTTTAAAATTGTATGAAAGGGCGTGTTGCAGTTTTAAGCATCTAATTCTTTTACCAACAAAGATTCACCTTTCGCTTTTGCTTTTTCTAAACGAATGAAAAAAGAGAGATAAAACCTAATAGGAAAAGCATCCGAAACAATGTTTCGAGTTTTCGAAATCTTACTATAGGTTTAAAATTTATAATCTAAAAATATATAAAAAATAAAAATTATAATTTAATCAATCGATTAAATAAGATATAAGATAATTCTCGATAATAATGGACCAATCAATTTCGTACAGTGTGTTATAGGATTTTCTGTGCCGTGATACATAAATTTTAACGTTTTAATAGTTAGTACATTAATTTCTGTCATGGTGTGATGTTTTCATATGGAAATTGCAGTTTAAAGTTTTATAATATGTTTCTCTCATGTTGTTTCTTTTAGACCCATTAGAATTTTTATTTTTATTTTTTAAGATTAAAATTAGGATTTGAATTTTTCTAATTTAATATATATTTTATGCCTCTCTCTTATAGACACTTTGTAACAAAAAAATTAAGTGGGGTAACATTCTTTACGGATAAAAAGTTTAGGATTAAATTGACAAAAAAGATTTCATGTACAATTGATAATAAGATACAACTTCAAGGACTAAAAAGTTATTTATCCACATATATTAAAATATTAAATTAATTTAATCACGAGAACTAAAATGAGATATTAAGGGTTTTTCTTACCTTAATCAACCGTCTAAGGTTCAATCCTCATCCTAAGCATGATAATTTTTACTAATATCTTTATATGTTATGATAAAACACGAATAATTAGTCATTAGAATTGCTTTAATAGAATATCTTGTTAAATAAAAAATATAAATTTTATTTATTTAGAAATTTATATAAAAAATTTAAAAATAAAACTAAATTATTTTTAAATTAATAATATAAACACCCAAACCAACCATTAACTGTATGAAAAATTTTATAACGAGCGTCGAATATTATTGAATATCATTAATATTGAACACTATTAAATTAATTAATAAAAATTAAAAATATCAAAGACTTAATATATAATTAATAAAAAAATAATAGATTTAACATATAATTAATAATTATGTGTTAAGTCCTTAAAATTTTTAATCTTTATTAATTAATTTAATAATATTTAATCGTATTTAATATTATTAGTGTTCAACGGCCCACCCATCCTTAACTCTCTGGTCTATAATTATGAACGGACTTGCATCATTTAAGGCCGTATTATTGGGAAAAGTTGTACAACCCCAAAATAACCCCCAGAAGATCGGTGATCAGTTAAACCCCCCTCCGATCCTTTAACCTCGCACCCGACTGGCCTCCGCCTCACTATAAAACACGATGCTTCTCCTTCCTTTCTCAACACATCAGACACAGAGCTAAGGAATTGAATATCGAGGGAGCTGAAAGGCTTAGGGACTTAACAAGCCTAATTTGTTTATCTTAAAAGCAAAAAAGAGGGGCCGAGACCCAAAATCTTTCATTTGGCTCGGTCCCTCTGTATTTCGGTTTTTGTTTCCTCCCATTCATATAAATCTTAGTCCGTTTCGGTTCCGATTTTCAAATCGATAACAATGGTGTCACGGGGCATGATCAAGGAGAAGAAGAGCGCTTTGAAACCAAAGATGAAGTGTTTCAAAGTGCGTGTGAGCCGAGTAAAATCAGATGCTCGGAAGACCATATCGGAGAATCAAAGCATTGCAGGAGGTGTGGAAGAACTCCTTTTGGAAACTCATGTGATCGTGAATCAATCAAGTTCCGACTGCATTCGGCTTGGTATTGTGTTCAATATCGTAGGAGGAGGAGCTGACCAAGACGAGGACGTTGAAATAGCCGCCGCCGCCGCCCCTCAGTAGCTTCCCTAGTTCCGTTTCTGATACAAAAGAAAGATTCAGGGTTTTGTTTTTGTTTTCCCTCTCTTTACTCCCCATGTTAATGTCCTCCGTCGGTGATATACCAAGGATGTGACATTGAACTCTGTTTTGCTTCACAAATGTCTTTTTCAATGCTTTTTTTCTACATTTGCAGCAACAATAAAGGGTTTTGGTTTTTCTTTTTATTTGGTGTTTTTGAATCAAATAAACTAAATTATATCATTAATTGTTATTATTAATAAATTAAATTACTTTAAAAAATAGATAATATTTATTTTAAAAGATTTAAATTTAATATTTTATCTACAAAGTAATATTTATATTCTAAAACATTGAAAAATATATAAACATAGACGATCTTTCATAATTCTCTTAGACTAAAAAATTCATCATAATAATGAATTTAACTTCATATTTTTATTGAATATACGATTATCATTTATAGTTAAATTTGATCTTTGAAAATAAAATATTTTGAATAAAATATTACTTTATAAATAATTTTAAGGTAAAAACACTTGCGGTAATCCACGTATACTTCATACTAATACGACACATTACTACAATTATCTTCTTTTTTATTCAATTTTAACCATTTATTATTAATAAAAATATAAAAAATATTTTAAAAGGTTCCTAACTTCCTATCAATTAGTTTTGAAATATATAGTTTATAAAATTTATATTTTAAAAATATTTAGAATTGGTCAAAATTTTAAAAATTTGATTTTTAAAATACTAATAATAGACAATGCGAGTGAGATGGAATGGATATTAATTTTATAAGAATGGTTCCAAATTGTTTCCTTCTAATCGTGTTTCTATTGGTGTTTTCACTTTAAATTAGCGGGTTTATGGTTTATATTTAAGGATAAAGTTATGGTTAAAATTTAGTGAATTAAGGGTGAGATGTATTTTTTAAGGTGTATGGTTTAAACATAAAAATTAGGGTTAGTGTTTAAAATTTCAAGATATTTTAATAAAATTTAACAAATCAAGTGTTTAACTTAAAATCGATTCGGATTATCTAAGGTAAAATTTCAAAAAACTGGAAGAAAAACAGAGAGTAGTGTCTGATTTACTCATACAAGTGTAGACACAATCGTTCGATTCTCTACCCTCACGCCCGACTGCACTTACTATATAAACCCGATCATTTCTTCGTCATTTCCCCCCGGTTTCTCTAATATCCCTTAGTTGTTTCCTCCAAACTCAACACGCGGTTCTGATAAAAATACAAGTTTATATAAACCCAGTGTTCATGCCATGTAACTCATTGAAATCCAAGTTTACATTCAGAACTGCAAATTCCAAGTCGATAACAATGGTGGCGCGGAGCATGATCAAAGAGGAGAAGGCTTTGAAGACGAAAATGAAGAGTTTAAAAACCAGGGTCCAACGAATCAAAGCTGATATGGGAAAGATGAGGGAAGATCAAAGACGTATAAGGGAAGAACAAATGATTATAGGAGAAAGGTTTGGAGACGTTAAACGCCAATGCCATGAACTCAGATTGGAAACTCAGGTGATGGTGAAGCAGTCGGCTTTCAACCGGTTTCGACTTGGCATTATGATCAGCATCTTACGAGCTCGACAAGACGGAGACTTTGATGAAGCTGCCGCACTCACCGGCTTCCTTGCTTCCGTCCAGGATAGAAGAAAGTAGTAGTTTTTGTTTGTTTTCCTTCAATCACAATGTCAACTACCAGAAATCTTAAAAAGATATGCAAATTACAATATTTTTTTATGCATAAAACCTTTTTTTTCTCCTTTAGCTGCAACAAAATATATACTATTTCATAGATTAATTAATTAATTAAACTATAATATTAAATTTTAACCTTAAATTTTAAACTATAAACTTAATTTTTAGGATAAGACATATCTAATTCATTTAGTGTGATCCGGGTTTAAACATCTTAACTAATACGTATGTAATAATCTATATTAAAAATCGAACAAAAAATTATCATATATTTGAATAGAATTGTAGAATAATGTATCCTACTTCAAAGAATTAAAATAACGAATGCTTTTGTATTGTTACTAACTTGTTAATTTAGAGTGCAAATCATTTGTCTCTTTCTTATGTCTTCATTTGTACCTCCGCTTTAAATTAGAGGATTTAGGGTCTATGGTTTGAGGTTAAGGGTTGTAGTTAAGGTTTAGGAAATTATGAGTAGAGTGTAATTTTTAGGGTGTAGGGTTTATGGTTTAGAATATAGAAAATTAGAGTTAAGGTTTAAGGTTTAGAATATAAAAAATTAGAGTTAGGGTTTAAAATTTAATTTTTAGAAAATTTTAACAAGAGATACAAATGAAAGCATGAGAAAGAGGCGGATGATTTCTACCTGTTAATTTAGTCAAAAAAATTATAATTTAATTAAAATATTTTTTTCGGACACTTCAAATTTATTTTCACTTGATTTGATTTTTAAAAAAAAAATCTAATTCTATTAAGATGATAAAATATGAAGGACAACTCAATTAACTTAAAATAAATATATATATAATTTTTAGGACAAACCAATCAATATATCTATTTTATTAAATTTTTATCTCAATCTTTTTATTAAACAAATATTTACTATAAATTAAATTTAAAACTATTTTTACTTAATAAATATATTTAATTAGTTAATACACAAAAATTAGATATAATTATTATAAAATATTAAACTTAAATGATTAGGGTACATGACCAAGTCAATTTGAATTTCAAATTATTTTTTCTATATAAAAATTGTGTACTCCATGTAAAGGAAAATACGAAGCAAATGTAGTAAACCCTAACGTAACGTCTCAAAGGAAAATTATTCTAAAATAAACTCTGTGTTGGACCATTGACCAAGAAAACTGACATTAAATCCCACCAATCAGCAGCCTTGGAATCAGTCAAACCGATACTACAATAAACCCACAGATAATCGTTCGATCCGCCTCAAAAAACCCTACGTTTCTTTCATCTCACGCCCGAATGCCCTCTCTATGAAACTGATACTTCTTCTTCCTTTCCACCCGGTTTCTACTCAGGTTCGTAAATGGTTTCCTCCAAGTTCAATACGTGATTCAACTTGTTATATAAATCTTTGGATTCATGGCAATATGGCATGACAATCCAAGTTTATACCTCACTTGAGCTTCAAATTCAGGCCGATAACAATGGCGGTTCCGTGCATGATCAAGGAGGAGAAGGAGAATGCTTTGAAACCGAAAACGAAGAGTTTGAAAATGAGGGTTCAAATCCAACGGATAAAAGCTGATATGGGGAGGATAAGGGAAGATCAAAGATGCATAAGAGAGGAGCAAAGGAGTATAGGTGAAAGGTTTGGAGATGTTAAACGCCAATGCGATGAACTCAGATTGGAAACAGACTCGATTCTGAAGCAATCGGCTTTTAATCGGATTCGGATTGGCATCATGTTCGGCATCTTACGAGCTCGACAAGATGGCGACTTTGATAAAGCTGCTGCCTTCTGTGACTTACTTTGTTCTATTTCTGATACAAGAACGTTATAGTTTTATGTCGGTGATCTGAAATCTAAAAGGATGTAATATCAGAATCTGTTTTTTCTTCGTAAAGTTATCTCTTTTTTCAATGATTTTACCAAACATTTGCTGGGGAAAAAATGGGGTTTAAATTAGTTTGGAAGAATGTTGAAGAAAAGTTAATAAACATTTGACGATCGACCAAACTTTTACGGCTGAAAGGAAGACCAAAGCACCTATGTAATTAAGGGCGTTTATTGTTGGATATCAGATTTTATTTTTTTAGATATAGATTTCGGATTAATGATATAGTGATTCGTATCCGATAAAAAAAATGGATATCTGTATATTCAGATATTCGATTATTCGAAAACACAATTTAATTAAACTATTTTTTCGAATTTGAAGGTTGTATTTATGAAAATTTTGGGATTTTAAATACAATAAATGAAAAATTACTAAATACAAGAAGATTCAAGAAGTTTCAATTTTTAAAATTTTGAATATAACAAGCACTCCATTGTTAAATATAAAAGATTGATATTCAAGAAAATTTGAATTTTTAGATTTTCGTATAATTTGGAACATGAAATATTTTGATCCGTATCTAATCTGAAAAACTTGAAATCAGATTGGACATCCAATTTGAAAATAAAAATTATATCGGATATCCAAATTTTCAGATCGGGCCAACGAATAATCGAATTAGATCATTTGGGTTGAATATTTTTAAATATCCCTAAATGCAACGGCAAAATTTAAAAGGGTAAAATAAACCGAAGGTTACTTAATTATAGGTTTAATAAAAAATATATCACTTTTTTTTAAAAAAAATAACAATTTGATCGTTTAATTACAGGTCATGCTTGATAAAAATATATATTAATTTTTCTTTTAGAATTATAGATTTGATAATAATCATATCATTTATCTTTTAAAAATAATAATTTAATCACTCGATTATCATTATATGGTAAATATATCACTTAATTTATATTAATGTTTTGTAACAACAATACTATTTTTCTTTTAAAATTATAGATTTAGTAATAAACATGTCAATTATCTTTTAAAAGTAATAATTTAATTACTTAATTAAAATTTTATGATAAACATATCACTTAAGTATACATTTAATAATAAACATATATTTTTATTGTAAAAATAATAATTTAGTCATTCAATTAAAATATTGTGATAGTAAGATCCTTTTGCTATTAAAATTTAAAACGCCTTGATATAATAACACTTTTAGTATTTAAAACATATAAATTTTATTAATTTCAATCTAATTTTATAAAATTTAATATTTTATATATAAAAATTCATTAATGAAATAATTGTCTACTGATAGGTGACATTAAATTATAACCATCACTGTCAAGAATGAAACTACATGGGGGTGGGGAGGAGAAATCGTTCCCCACCCTCTAAAGATTTTTTTTTATATTTTTGTTCTTTATTTAAATTCATTTAAAATTTATAATTTTATGAATTTGTCCCGCTACTTTTAAATATTTATGTTTTGCACTCCTTAACCCCAAATCCTGATTCTTCCCTAATCACTGTAACATCATTTTCGACATTCGTTCACTTTACCAGTTAACATTGCTAAGTGTGAATGTTGTATATTTGTTTTATGCATGGATGCAGTGATGGATGTATTAACAATGTAGAGGAATACAAGCCTACCCTAAACCTTTTAAAGTTTACAAATTCATTTTTTTAAAAAATTATAATTATTTTATAAATCAATCTTTAATTTTTTTTAATATTTATAAATTATATATTTTTTAAAATTTTATATATTCACTCTTAAATATTTTTCTAAATCCGTTATTATATGAACGTATTGTTGTGTTTATAGGCATTTCGCTTGGTTGTGGCCGTGGGCTGATGCAGAAGTGGATGCTCTATTTTGATTGCTCATTGCTGTAGGTTTTAAATGGTCTTTTATTTTGCTGCTAGTGGATTTGTATGAGAGGTGATCATGGCCTTTTCTTCCTTTTTTTTTTCTACTGAATTTTTATTTATTTTAATATTTTTCTTTGATTCAATAAGGTATAAATACATATGTACAAATAAATACATAGAAGATTTATTATTTTAAAAAAAATCTAAATAAACAGTAATGTACAAATAGATATTAAATTAAGAAAACTCAAACACGAAATATATGTATTAATAGAAATACAAATAAATAATGTATTAATTCTTATCTTTTTCATCAATTAAATAAAAACATACAAATGAGTTATTATAAAAAAAAATAATGTATTTTTTATAGAGGATCGTAAATCATTTGTTCCTTTATTGTATCTCAGTTGACGTCGATTTCCGATTCATCAGTTTTCCCATCAATGCTTCCTTCATCTGCTACTTCTCTCTTGCTATCATTTCACTGTAGAATCCAAAAGCCAAATCCATACTTTATTTTTTTGAACACAGAAGGTTATAATTTAACTGCAGAATCTGGGATTATAAAGAAACCGTAGAGCAGAAGTGAGCTGTGATGCTTTGGGAAAGTCCTGGTTCTGTCTGGCTTTGAGGATTTGGAACATCAGAGCCAGACGGACTTGCGTAGTCACACTCTGTCGTGTGATCAGGACAGTCTCCTGTCGGAGCTGCTCATATTCCACATCAATGGCTTCCAAGTTTTGTCTTAATTCTCGTTGAACATCTTTCAGACTGTTTTTCTCTTCATTTATTTCTTCCATCTCAACTCGTAGCTTCTTCAGACTACGGTTTAAGGTCGTCAACCTTCTTTTCTGATACGAAATAAATAAATTAACAAATAATAATAACTGTAATTAAAGATTTCTTAGTAAAAAGAGGACAAAAATTATAATAAATACCCTCTGCTGCCGGACGGACTTCTGCTGCCGGCCGGACTTTTCTTCTGCTGTGTTGGCATGCATGTTTGTTTCAACTCAAATCTGTCTAGTTGGGATGGACGGCATTTATAGTTCTCGATCGAACGCGTAGTGGCCACTGGCGAAGACACGTTTAAGGTTTAATTAGGATAAATTACAATGGAGGTCACTAATTATAAGTAATATTATAATTGGGTCACTTAATTATTAGAAGTTGTGTTAAAGTCACTTAATTATGATTAAAGTTATATTTGGGCCATCTAATTAATAAAGATTATATTTAAATCACACAATTATAAATAAAATTACATTTAAGTCATTTTTTATATTTTAAAAAATGTTTTATTGATTAATTATTTTGATAATATTTAACAATATTTAATGTTAATGATGTTTAACGATATTCGATATATTATATAAAATTTTCTATCTAGTATTCACACATTCTAGCTGTATATCTCTCTGTAGTTTTTGCTATCAGACAATATCAATGAGATGTTTTATTACGACCTCTACTCTTCTAATAATTTAATATCAAATATTTAATTATCTGCGTTTTGGGCAAGTAGAAGCGTCGTTAATTATCTTATAATCTCTATGAAAAATAAGACTAAATTAATTAAAGTATATATTAATATTTTGAATTTTTGATATTCATTATTTTTTAAGTCAGATACAATAATTACAATAATATTTATTTTAAAATATATTTTTAATTATTAGATATCGATCGTTCAATTAATGTTGTTACAATATTGATGTTTAAATCTATAATTTCTAAAAACACTAATCATTCTCTTAATCACTAAAACAAAATGATTTGTATTGATATTCATTATCGTTCTCCGTCTGATACGGTATCGTTTTTGGCTTTATTATGAAACCTAGACAAATGATGCGTCAAGGAACCTGCATGCCAGAAACGAAGTCTTTGTTTGGGATAGTGAGTGATGATTTGGAATTTATGAACAAATTAGCGGAGCGTATAAAAGTGGAAACGTGATTTTGAAAAAATTATTAGGTAAATCTTATTTATTACGTTATCTGTAGTTCTAATTAATTATGATCGTTCATTTTAAAAATTTTTAAGGTGAATCATTACCTTTTTCTTACATGTAATTAGTCGGTAAACTATTATTAAATAATTATTTAAAGATAAACGATCTTAATTATTTGAATCATAAATAACGTGATGAATAGAGTTTATGCAATAATCTATCGTCATTTTGATGCGTTACGCTGACGCAGTTACATTGGTTGAACGTTAGAATCCTATAAGGAATTATATTCTTCGGTGGATAACCCTACCGAGTCCGGATATAAAGTAATCCAACGTTTAATAAATCGTTCGTGAATTATTTATTTAAAAGTTTGTTTATATTTAATGAACGAACATAAATAGTTTTTTATTCATTTAATTAAATGAGTAAACACGGATAAGAAACTTATTCGTTCATCTATATTTGTGAACATTCAATTTATCATCGTTTATGTTTGCTCGTTTATCTTCGTTTATGTCTACTTCTTTATGTTTATTTAAATTTATTCACATATGTCTAGGGTATTCATTGTTCGGTTAAACCAAACTAAACGATTGAACATGCCTAACTGTGAGGGGAACACCATGAACAAACATTAAGGGCTTCCGATCAGTGTATGGCCCCTAAATTTAATTATTTATATTTATATTTTTTATTTTTTATAATTTATAAAATAAATTAATTAATTTAATAGGTAAAATTATTTTTTAAGATAAATAAATTTAACAATGAGAATAATATACTTAAATATTAAATTAATTGTTTAAACTAATGAGATGTATAAAAATTATTTTTTCGGTGTCATTTTTATATCCAACACTGAAAAAATAATTTTTAAGTCTTAATTTTAAAT
Source organism: Abelmoschus esculentus (assembly GCA_035048815.1). Taxonomy (NCBI): domain Eukaryota; kingdom Viridiplantae; phylum Streptophyta; class Magnoliopsida; order Malvales; family Malvaceae; genus Abelmoschus; species Abelmoschus esculentus. The sequence continues at coordinate 3,464,809 of JAUCBN010000046.1, read as the reverse complement.
TCTAAATTTTAAACTCTACTCTAAACCTAATTTTTTTTATTGTTAGTGCATAAATAGGGCACCAAGAAGGGATAATTTCTTTATTCATAATAAAAAAATTGTTCTTTCATTATATAAGAGACCATTTTTAGTTTTCGCTCAGTGTCCCGAAAATCTATGAGACGGCCTTACGATCGAACCAAAGCAAAATTGATTAATCTATTAAATAATTTTAGGTTTTAGTTAATAGTTAACATTTTTTTTTTCAAATTTCAATTATTGATAAATTTGGTTTAAAATTGATTAATTAACGGAATCATCAGACTAACCTAAAATATTAAATATTTAACACATTATATATGTTTGTTGGTATTAGTTTATGTTTATTTGTGTTCGTTTATCATTTTAACGAAAGAACACAACAAATCAAACAAACGGTATTCTTTAATAAACAAACACAAACAATAAATTTTATATTTATTTATATTATGTTCTTATTTGTTTGATTACAATTAAACAATCAAACATGTACATATGTTCGTGTTCGTTCGGTTCCTTCATAGACTTGTCCAGAAATATAAACAGGAAGACAATACTACGTTCGATTTTCAGAATAATATCGAAATCTGGATTCAACACACCACCGCAACCTGAAGACCCTGCTAAAGGCTACACCCAGCAGGCGGCAGCATCTACTCATGGATCCAACTAATGTCAATATGCAGCAAAGAAGAACGCTATGAAGTAGTACAATGATGAACAGCTGTTTAATACAACCAAGTAATACATTGGAATCTCAGTTGAAACATAAACCCATACAAACTCAGAACAATAGAAAATCAGGTAACCCTGAAACCAAAGCACTAGAAGAACGATGTAGACCACACTGACCAACACAATGAACATAAAATACTGCTTAATCAACGTTACAAAGGACACGATATGATCCATGTTAATGTGATAAACAGTGGAGCTCATCTTCACCACCCCATTATTCTCAACGATCTGCTTCATGCTTTCTGCTGATTCCCCATGGCTATCAGCTCGCTGTGATAAACAACAAAGGGACACATAATGTCAGCAAAGGCATGATAACAATCAAGTATATAGGCTATTAACAATGAATATCGATAACAACCGGAGAACGGAAGTGAGTTTTTCGGCCTGCTCGAAGTCTTGGTTTTCTCTTGCTTTCAGGATTTGGAACATGATAGCTAAGCGGATTTGAGTATTCCTACTCTGCTGCATTATGATTTGAGTCTCCTTCCTAAGCAACTCGCATTCCATTTCTACAGCTTGGAATTTTTCCCGCACTTGTCTCTGCCCTTCTTTGATCTTTCCTTGTTCCACACTTATTCCTTCCATCTCCGATCGCAACCTCTTCATACGTTTCCGAAGTTTTTTCGACTTCCCTCTCTGCTCAATCAGAATTCAACGTTAAAAAGAACATCCATTTCGAGTTTTCAACAAATGTCGAAAGGCTCGTACCGTACCTGGAGGGATTTATTAGAAGGAAGAGCCATGGGTGAACTTTGTCGACTCAAAGTATTCATCCTCTGTTATTTCTTGCTTGTTTGTTTCTGACTGCTGACTTGTATCACCAGTGCATTAAACTTTTCCTCCACCTTATTTATAGGTGTTCCTGACAAAGTGAGAACGGCCGAGAGTACACGATGTCGCGCGAGCTCGAATCAGTCGTCTGCTGTAAACGCGAGTCAACTTTCACGACCGAACGATCTTTACTGACTTTTTCTTTATCGCGCGAGTCGAATCACTTGTAGTGTAAACTTTTGGTTGTTAGGTGTGCTGCCAAACCTTTCACGAAAATCACGTTGACAAGTAGCGGATAACAAATTGTATTGATTGATTTGTATACCAAGTCATTGTATAAAAATATTTAATAAAATCAATTGATTGTTGTTTAATAATTTAAATAAATAAAATAATATATATATATAAGGATATAATTATATTAGAATTTTATTTGAATAGTTTATTAGTTGTCAAATTTTGTATATTAACTAGATTATAGAAAATATTTTTCAAAATAACATTTGATAAGCATATTTGATAGATCTATTTATTAATTTATTATTTATATAATTATTAAATATAAATTTATGAGAATAAAAATAAAAAATATTAAGATTTATAAATGTCACTTAGAGGTGGCAAACGTATTATTCAGAACGGGTACAATTCAAGTTATTTTGATTCGGGTCAAGTTTAATTTTAATTATATTTGGTTTTGGTTCAGTTCAGGTTGGTTATGATTTGGTTTGGTTTTAATTCGGATCTATAGTGATTCTGATTAAATCGGATCATGTCAGTTCGATTAATTTTTGGGTTGATTGATTTCGATTAGGTCAAAATCGATTCAATAAAAGATCATTACGTTTCAGTTGGGTTTTTAGATCGGATAAATTTTTTAAACCAAACCTAATTTTATAAAGCTAATATATTTAATTTTTTTATGAGTTGAACGACAGTTCACATCAAATCTTTTATTATTTATTTTAATATGTTTTCTTTATTCTGAGTTATCTTTGGTTTGAGTTACTTCCGATTTAGATAATTTATATTCGAATCTATTTGGTTCGTTTAAAAATCAGTTCAGGTTTATTTAATTCGATTGAAAATCGAATCGGATCCATATCAAATCGACTAAAATTTGTATCAATTTCAGGTTGATTTGGTTTATCTTAAATTTTAAATAAGTTCAAATATCATGTTTGAGTCAATATCTAATATAAATCAAAACCTTTAATTTTGGTTCAAAATATTATTTCTTAGACATGGTATAAATCTAATCAAACCAAGGGATTTTTAAATTGACATGACCTATTCGGATATTCGTTTTATTATTTTATACTTATAGAGTTTTGATTCCACAATTTATCGTCTACTGTAATATAATGGAAGTATAAAATAAGTTATAATATTAATAATAAGAGTATATAAATATACGTAAATTATTTTAAAAAAGTATTGTAAAAATATATATTTTTTAATTTTACTAAAATTACTAAAATAGCAAAATAAATAAATAAATAATCAAACGTCAAAACAAAAAATGCCTCATCAACCAAACAACAACGACCTAAAAAAGTAATCTAGAATTATTTAGATAGTCGGACGAGAAATTCAGAGGCAGAATCATCACGAATGAAAGATATAAAGCTAAAATAATTTAGCTATGTATAGAAATTTACAAAAATACTTTTTCGAATAATTTACAAGTATTTTAAAATTATTTTTTGAAATTAAAAATTTAATCTATTAATTAAAAAAACGTCATCGATCATGTAAAGAATTTAAAATTCAAACTCATATTTAAAATGCAGATTTTTTTGAAGGGAAAATAATTAATAAACGGAGGTTAGGAGTTGGGCGGTATACCTGGACCAATCCGCACCGTCGGTAAAACGTCATTGAGGTTTTCGGATGGTTCATCTTCTCTTCAGCGTTTCAAAGTTCTGAGCGCTGCAATTGAACCAGAAGAACAGAAAAATCTTCTGATATTTTTCATCTGAAAACGGATGGATATATAAGCATTGAATTGCTGTTAAGCGGTCCTTTGTAAATTGTTATCTCATGCGAAATTTTCTTTTATTTCTTGAAATTTTCGCTTTTCAGCGTTTTTTTTTTTTTTTTTTTGTGTGTGTGTAAATGAATGAGCCATCAGTTTAAACGACGCTAGATCTATCTGTTCAGGAGACTGGAAAAGTAATTGAAAGGCTAGATCCGGCACCTGATTACATCGGGTTTGGCACTGAACGGCAGGGATCTAAAGATTTGTTCGCCGTAGAGGTGGATGCTGCTGCTCCGCCGTAACAGGTGGGAACATTAAAGAAGAAGAAATGGATTAATTAGATTTTAAAATCAGTTTTTCAAAACCGTAAAGATAAATGGATCAAACCCAACCCACCTCCCCTATTATACCGTGGGGACTGAGAACGGAACCAACATTACACAGATTAATAAATAAATAAATAACTTAGTGAAGAAGGCAGAGGAGAGGGCGGTCGGTGTGGTCCTACTCTGCCGATATTAGTATTTGCAAGGCGTTTTTCTAGGCTTTATTATAAAATAAATATTTAAATTGTATCATATTACTTGGTGAAGAAGGTAAAGAAAAGTGAGGCATTTTTGTAGGCTTTATTATAAAAAAAATAAATTAAATTGCAACATACTTTATTTTATGCGTTTAAAATTTGATAAAATAAATATTTAAAATTTATTTCGTTTGTTTTAAATTTTTGTTGTTTAAAAAAAATCAATTATTATTTGATTTATTTTAAGTATTTGTTTTGATTAAATAATAATTTTATACACTTATTTTTATTAAATATAATATTAGATATATATTCAGGCCAAATAAACTTTAAGCACTTAAAATAAAATATTTATTATAATTTACTCAATTATTTATATTAAAAATTTGTAATATAAATTATATAATAATATTTATTCATAAATTTTTTATTGTTTTTTCGTTTTTAAGGCTTTAGTCTGATTAATCCAGATCGACCTGGGTTGAATATCTAATTTTAGTGGGTGAGTCTCTCAACAAGGATTTTCTGCGTATACAACGTCTCGAACCTGAGACTTACTTGTTGTTTACCACCTGAATCTATTCCTAATGAACCTAAATATTTACAAAAAAAAATAGAATGTCTAGTCTTCAATAAACGCTCATTTAAACATTAAAAATAGTGGGTAAACATCCGTTCATAATAAATTAACAATTTTTAGATTTGCATTCCCTCCATCACTATCTGAAGTTGCTTCTTCTTCTTGCTTGTCTTTGCTTTCAAGAAGCTCTTTATTCGGATTGTCCGGTTCCACATTAGCAGTTTGAGATAAAGCCGTAAGACCTAAACTAGCTACGAACTCAGGTGAAGGCGAAGGCTGCGGGGCTTCTTCATGCTTGTCCTCAACGGCTTTGGAGATTTCTTTCTCCATGGTTTCTTGGAAAGTTTTAGCTTAGAAATCAAGGTTGGATTCCTTTTCTTGGAAGAGGAAATGAAGGATTATGTTATGAGTATAGAATTTAGTGAAGGGATATCAATAGATGGTGGAATTGTTAGTATTAAAAAGGCTTTAAAATATTGGAAAGCATTCCTGTAAGTCAAAAATTATTAGACGAGTCTGATTCATTATGTTACTCATAATTTCATCTAATAATATTTTTTTAAGATTAATCTCTTTTCTTAACGAATCTTTTTATCTTTATTACATAGAGTTAAATAGATGAATCTCATCAAATAAAAAAATAAATGAACTTATAGACTAATTTATAAACAATATAATAAATTAATTTATTCATAAATATAAATAAAATAAATACACATTTATTTATATTATTTTTTATTAAATTAATATACAAATTTTAAAACACTCATTTATCTAATTTAATAAATAAACATCACACAACCCATTTATGAACGGTTTGTCGAGCACTAGGTTAATTTATACCCCTATGGGTGTGTTTGATTCGGGGAAAAAATTATTACCGGATGAAATAATCTTTTCTGGAATCACATACCCATGTTTGATTCAGATACATTCCTGAGTAAAGGTAATAACACATTCCTTACAGTAGCGCTTTTTGAGGTGTTTTCCTGGAATGCTATTTTTTTGTATTTATTAGGTATTAGACAATTCCCTACAGTAGCATATTTTTTTTCAAATAAGCCTGAATAGCTACATAGGTATAAAGGGTTAAAAAATACATAAATTACAAGTCATATTACTTATACAAGTAAACCCTATTGAAATTATATTTAAAATTGACAATAATTTTTAAAATTATAATATTTATAAAATTATTTAAAAATATAAATTTCTAATATTAATTATATTAATATTTTTTACATGAATTTAAAAATTCACTATAATTTTATAATATTAATTATATTAAAATTATGTTAAATAGAAAATTCTTCTTATGAATTTTTATTTAAATATTTTTATTTACCAATAAAAGTTTAATTAATTTAGAAATAAAACATATCATAAAGACATTTTTGATAAAAAATACTTTATATTCCTCCAATTAAATATTGTCAACTTACATTCCTGTCAAACAAACTAAACAAGGTAATATAATATTCTTAATAATATATCAGATAATAATATATTTCAGTAATCTTATTCTGAAAGATAATAATCTTTTCCGTGAATCACACCCTAAATGCGATTGAATTATAGGGATTTAAACTCACAATATCCCGCAAGTCCAATCCCGCGAATTTGACCTTTGTTTCTCCGCTTTCGACAAAATCCAATAAACCAGAACTGGCTATTCACTGCAAAATCCTTCCCAAATCCAAACTCCAATTACTCCCAACTGTTTTTAACAACCTTTATTTTCGAACCCAGAAGAACCTTCATTCCATTTCATCAATTCGATGCCCAGAAGAAGAAGAAAAAGAAAAATCCGGGAACTATGCAACCATCTCTCTCTCAAACCACCCTAACCCCGAAATCTCTTGCTTCTATCAGAAGGGTTTCTCTCAAATCACCCACGAAACAACTGGCAAAGCCTTACATGCACTTTGCATCAAAGGGTTACTCCCTTTAAGCATGTTTCTGACAAATACTTTGATCAGCATGTACTCGAAGTTTGGTCATGTTGAGCGCGCTCGTTACCTGTTCGATCATTTGTCTGTTAGAAATGATGCTTCTTGGAACACTATGATGTCGGGGCTAGTTCGCGTTGATTTATATGGTGAGGTGATGTTTTTGTTCCGTGAGATGCTTGATTCTAGTGTTCTGCCTTCTGGGTTTCTTGTTTCGAGCTTGATAACTGCTTGCGATAGGTCAGGTTGTATGTTCAGTGAAGGGATTCAGGTTCATGGATTTGCTGTTAAAGTTGGTTTGTTATATGACGTGTTTGTGGGAACTTGTTTGTTGCATTTTTATGGAGCTTACAAGAGAATTTTTGATGCCCAAAGGATCTTTGAGGAGATGCCTGAGAGGAATGTAGTTTCTTGGACTTCATTGATGTTTGGATATTTAGACAATGGAGATTTCGAGAATGTTATATATTTATATCAGGAAATGAGGAAAGAGGGGATCAGTTGTAATGAGAACACGTTTGCTACCGTGATAACTGCTAGTTCATTTCTTGAAGACGAATTATTGGGTTTTAAAGTTCTTGGTTATGTTGTAAAATCTGGTTTTGAAACTAAAGTATCTGTTTCTAACTCTCTTATAAATATGCTTGCTAGTTTAGGGAGTCTAAAAGAGGCTTGTTATGTTTTTAGTCACATGGATGAACGTGACACAATCTCGTGGAACTCAGTAATTTCTGCACATGTTCAGAATGGACTTTTTGGAGAGTCAATGAAATTTTTTCATTTGATGCGTCATGTTCATAAGAAAATAAATTCTACAACTCTTGCAACTTTGATTTCGGTCTGCGGTTCTGTAGATAATTTGAAATGGGGAAAAGGAATTCACAGTCTAGTCTTTAGGTTGGGACTGGATTCAAATGTTTGCATAGGCAATTCACTTTTAGGTATGTATTCTGAGGCTGGAAGGTTGGATGATGCAGAATTTATCTTCAAGGAAATGCTGGAGAAGGATTTAATTTCTTGGAATTCCATGATGAACTGCTACGTTAGAAGTGGGAGGAGCCTGGATGCCTTAAAATTATTTATTGGAATGCTTCAAATGAAAAAAGCAATTAATTATGTGACTTTTATGAGTGCATTGGCAGCTTGCACAAATTCTGAGTTTATTGGTGAAGGAAAGATCACGCATGCCCTTGTAATTCTTACAGGTCTTCATGAGAACTTGGTAGTTGGAAATGCATCTATTACAATGTATGCAAAGTCTGGTATGACGGTTGAAGCAAGAAAGGTTTTCCAGATGATGCCAAAGCGAAATCAAGTAACTTGGAATGCTCTCATTGGTGGTCATGCAGAGAATGACGAACCAGATAAAGCAGTAAAAGCCTTTAAGATGATGAGAGAAGAAGGTATAAAAGCGGACTACATTACAGTGTCAAATGTTCTGGGTGCTTGCTTGACCCCTGATGATTTATTGAAACGTGGGATGCCCATTCATGCACATATTGTCTCAACAGGATTTGAATCAAATAGATATGTGCAGAATTCACTTATCACAATGTATGGCAAATGTGGTGATCTCAAATCAAGTGAATGCATCTTTGATAGATTGCTTGATAAGAACACAATCTCATGGAATGCAATTATTGCTGCCAATGCTCATCACAATCTTGAGGAAGAGGTCTTAAAATGTATTGTGAAGATGAGAAATGCTGGTATAGATTTAGATCAATTCAGCTTCTCTGAAAGTCTTGCTGCTGCTGCTAAATTGGCTGTTTTGGAGGAGGGGCAACAACTCCACTGTTTAGCAGTCAAACATGGATTTGACTTGGATCCTTTTGTTATGAATGCTGCAATGGATATGTATGGAAAATGTGGGGAAATGGATGACGTGTTAAGAATACTTCCCCAACCAGTCAATAGATCTCGATTATCATGGAACATACTAATATCAACTTTTGCCAGACATGGCTATTTCCAGAAGGCAAAAGAAACTTTCAGTGAAATGCTAGAAATGGGGGTGAAGCCTGACCACGTTACCTTTGTCTCTCTTCTTTCTGCTTGCAGTCATGGGGGGCTGGTGGATGAGGGTCTTACATATTATGTTGCAATGAGCAAAGAGTTTAATGTTCAGCCAGCTATAGAGCATTGTGTATGTATAATTGATCTTCTAGGACGATCAGGGAGGCTTATTGAGGCTGAAACTTTTATCAATGAAATGCCTGTCCCTCCAGATGCCCTTGTCTGGCGGACCTTGTTGGCTTCATGTAAAATCCATGGCAACTTGGAACTTGGGAGGAAAGCTGCAGAACATCTTATTAAATTGGACCCATCAGATGACTCTGCTTATGTTCTGTATTCTAATATTTGTGCAACTACTGGAAAATGGGGTACTGTAGAGGATGTTAGGAGACAAATGGGGTCATATAACATAAAGAAGAAACCTGCATGCAGTTGGGTGAAGTTGAAGAATGAGGTGGCTTTGTTTGGAATGGGAGACCAAACACATCCTCAGACCAATGAAATCTATGCAAAGTTGGGAGAAGTTAGAAAGTTGATTAAAGAAGCAGGTTATGTTCCTGACACTAGCTATGCATTGCAAGATACAGATGAGGAGCAAAAGGAGCATAATCTTTGGAACCATAGTGAGAGACTTGCCCTTGCATTTGGATTAATAAATACTCCAAATGGTTCAACTATTAAAGTTTTCAAGAACCTTCGTGTTTGTGGTGATTGCCATTCTGTTTACAAGTTTGTGAGTGGAATTATAAGTCGAAAAATTATATTGAGGGATCCTTACCGATTCCACCATTTTAGCTGTGGCCAATGTTCTTGTTGTGACTATTGGTGATAGTAGATATTTTTGAGCTGAAGCAGAATCTTACAACAGGAATAGCAAGTAAGATGCTGTTGGTGTGTAGGATTGAACTAGTTTTAGATCTGTATTGTTTGGGCAACCCTAAACTGAACGACCTAATCTATCCAGCTTTTGAAGGTACTGAAACATTCCAAGTATTCATTGTTATGAGATCCTGATATGAAGCTTCTTCATGCTTTCTTTGTTTGGTGAGTTTGTAATTCTTGATGTTGATTTCAACAAGCAAGTGAATACCTACTTCAAAATACCATCGACAGGCAACAGACAAGTAAAGAACTATTTTAAAAGCGTAAAAATTGGTAATATGAATAAAAGTAACAAATACATTACTCGCCCATTTTATAAAAGTAATTGTTTTACTATTTATACGCAGCATACTAGTAATGTAAGTGTTTTACCTTGTATAAAACACCCCAAATATGGCTACTTTATACCCTCTTTACGAGAAATTATATTACGGGTAAGTTTCACCACGTGTTTATGAGATCAATCACTAAAAATCATCTATTTCATCAATTTTTTTATGTCATATTTTTTTCCAAGTGAATCTTCACCTGAAAAAAAATGTTTTTAAAATGAATTAATAATAAATATGAGTGAAGATTCACCTAGGAAAATATGATATGAAAAAATGATAAGATGGATGATTTTTAGTGGTTGGTTCCGTAGATGACGTGGTGGAACTTACCCTTATTAAATTTCTCCCTCTTTACGACTTTCCTCCTTTCACCTTTCAAGGATAGAATTAAGAATTTATTATAGAAGGATCAAAATATATATTCTTAAATTTTTTCTTAACGAGATTATAAAAAATATATATTTAATTTTTTTATCTCTATTTAATATATAAAAACAACAATCGATAGGAATCAGAGTTTTTTTTCCTTCAAAGTTCTGCCATGCCACCTTCATTCGTTATTTAACAATCATTATAGAAATACATAAGAATTAATGGAAGGATGAAAGATATTTATTTCTCAAATTCCTTTAAAATCTACCTTAAAGTACAACCCCCAAACCAACCCATAGGCCATAGCACTCGCATATGGAGACATAATTTGTTTTTTAAAGTTTGATATATAAAAAGAACGAGCTTACCTCAAATATTACTATATTCTAACTCAATTAAAGAAATTGGGGTTGAGGATGGAAAGAAAATATGGGCCTGTAGAAATAATATTATTTAATTTCGTTCTTGTTTTTCTACAAGGTTAACTGTTTAATTTTTATTTTTTAAATATTTTTTTTATAATTTTTTAATCTAACGATTCAAACTTTATTGTATTCAATCTAACGGTTATATACGTATTATATTTTTAAGCATCTTTTCAATAATTTTTTTAATTCACCTTCTAAAAACAAACATGGTAAGCGGTGATAATCACTATTATTTTATTATATTTATTACTATAATTATTTTTTATTCTTATTAAAATTTTATTTTATTATAGTAAATTTTCACTATAATTTTATGATATTTATTAAAATTATTATTTTATTATATCTTTCCTCGTTTCAGAGTCTTACATTTTTATTTTTGTTCTTTATTCCAAGTCGTACAGTATTTTAGGTAATTATATATTTAATTTAATTTAAAGCTTAGAATTTAAAAGATTAGGTATGAATTTAAAGTTATATATGAAATATTAACCATATTTTGAATATCTATTTTAGTATTACACTGATATAAAATATCTAAAACAAATCAAATACTACTACTCTCGTCCCTCTTTGCATATCGCGCCGCTGCCAAGTTTCCTTCGAAAACAAGGTAATTTATGAAACCCTAAACTTAAATTGAAGATTTTTACTTTATCTGCCTCTGCGTCATTCTGCTATATTTGATTACATTGTTGAAGCCTTCGTCATTCTGCGGCCGGCGACACCGCTACACCACCGGTATTTGAAATACTGCGCTGAAACAAAGATGGCCGAGGAAGAGAATGAAGAGATAAAGTCGTTCAAAGATATAGGTTTATGCGACGAGTTAGTGGAAGCCTGCGACAGTTTAGGTTGGAAAGCCCCTACCAAAATCCAAGTTGAAGCCATTCCCCACGCTCTCGAAGGTTCTGCCGCCTTCCCTTTTTTGAACAACTTTGTCTGATTACATTCTTCAATAACATGAGAGGATTCTCGTATTGTAGGGAAGGATTTAATTGGGCTTGCCCAAACGGGTTCGGGTAAAACAGGGGCGTTTGCTCTTCCTATAATACACGCGCTTTTGGAATGCCATGCAAAACAAGAATATAAATCTGCACCTGTTTTTTTTGCTTTGGTGCTTTGCCCGACACGGTCTGATATCAAACAATTTTATTTTGTTGTCATTCATGTTGGATTTTGTTTGGTTTAATCATATATATATATTTTTATTTCAGGGAGCTTGCGATTCAAATTGCTGATCAATTCAAAGCTCTAGGATCTGGGATTAGCCTAAGATGTGCTGTGGTAAGTTTCCCGTCGACATGTACCCCACTGTTAGCAAGTTAAGATTGAGATTTCACTTTGACTGGCTTTTATATGCTTTACATGTCTAAAGTATGACTGTTGTTTGTGACTTTAAAAATTTTGGCTGCTTGATTCCTTCTTATCTCAAGGAGCTTATTTGGATTGTGCATTTTTTGGTTCTTAATTTTGAAAGCTTGTTGGAGGGGTGGACCTAATGCTACAAAAAGTTGACCTTGACAAGCGGCCACACATTATTGTAAGTTTGTTTGTTCTATGCCTGAGTCTGACATATTATCTAGGACTTACTAAATTTGAGCATAATGGATCTGGGTTAAGTTGACCTGTGTCCTGTAGTTTAAGATTTGGTTCCAATTATCTTCTAAGATGTAATGACAAAAATTATGCCACATGGTATCCACTATTTAGTATACTTATGCTTGGTCTATGTCCTCATGGTCTTTTCCTTTAAACTTGACATTATTGGTTGAGTGCACTACATGAATGAATCTCCTTTTTACGACACTGATATCATCTAGGTTAGCATGGATTTCTAACTTTATATGATTTACTTGCAAAGAATTATTGCAAGGGATATATACCCTTGGTTTTGGTTTGTCTGTGAGCTTATTTAGATATCACCATCTGTCTTGGAAACTTTGTTTAGGGATTATAAGATAAGATATTTTCTTGAGGGAAGTAACCTTCCTTAAATGTTAAAAACCCTAAGAAAAAATGTCAGTATACTGATGTTTTAAGTAGCTTTCAGAGGACACACAAACAATTATGTCCAGATCTTTATTTCTTAAATGATTGTATTTTGATCTTCGCGCTGTAGGTTGGAACTCCTGGACGTCTAGTGGATCACCTAACCAATACTAAAGGTTTTTCTCTTCGCATGCTAAAATATTTGGTAAGAATTTTTTATGCTTCCTTTTTTTTAGTTTTTTAAACTTCCATTGGGATTCGAAATTGTTGGTCATATTTTAGTTTAACAGAGGATCTGGGTTATGAAATGACTGAGTCATATTTTGTGAAAGCTTTTTTGTTCTTTTTCTGCCCCTTTTTCTTTAAGCATCCCTTTGTGTTCTCTTAATATTGAATCTATTTTGTTATGTTTATTACTACTGTTAAATAACATTTCCATTGTTCATCTGCCTAATTCTATATTCTATGATTGCCAATTTCACCTTCATGATATGAATGTTGATGTATAATGTGGCACTTTAAACCAGAGGCAATGCTTCTATATTAAAATGTTACTTGGTATAATTGCAGCAAATGAGTAATAAAACCTATCTTGTAGCATGCATTTATTGCTGACTGTTTTATATGTATATATATTGTTGAAATATCATGTGCATGTATATTACAGGTCTTAGATGAGGCAGATAGGTTGCTGAATGATGATTTTGAGAAAGCACTTGATGATATTTTGAATGTTATACCTCGGGATAGGCACACATATTTGTTTTCTGCAACCATGACCAAAAAGGTACAAGAACTCATATTCTATGCATTCATTGAGAAACATGTCCATGTACTAAAACGGTATTTGTGGGATACAAAATATTCTATGTATTAATTCAACAAGTAATATGTCATTATACTTTAACCTGTATGGCTGTATCACGTCAGATATGGATGAAGATGATATAAAGAAGTCTTTGAGATCTGTATAGCTGAACCTTGCAAAGGCTTAGTTCGATTTTGGTTATTGTTAGTTAATATCTTTGCTGAAAGTAGTGCATTGTCCACATTTTATTGCTGTCGTACTTGTATGCATATGATTTCTTATTAGGTCTTAAAATTATCTAATATATTACATTGTTCAATACGTGAATATGGAAGTTGTTTCTCTCACCTGTTTCCTTATGTAGCCAGTATGCCATCAAGGAACAGTATTTTCACAATTTGTCCTGGTTTTTGTTTATTATGCAGTATTTTCTCAATTTGACTTGGTTTTTATATTATGGTTGGCTTTACTATGTGGAGGAAGTTTGACTACAACATTTGTTGATTTTACAGGTGAATAAGCTGCAAAGGGCGTGTCTGAGAAATCCTGTGATGGTTAGTGATGCTTTTTAAGCAAAAGATTTTCGTCATTCTCTCTCTCTATGTTAAAGATTTTAAGTTTGTTCATTTCTCTTGCAGATTAAAGCAGCTACGAAATATTCAACTGTTGACACATTGAAGCAGCAGTATCGCTTTGTAGCTGCAAAGCACAAGGTGCTTAATTTTCTTAGCATCAATTTTTTCCCAAAGATGTGAAACATCATATAGACGACCAGACTTGTGATATTTTCATGTTATGTGCTGAAATTCTAGATACTGAAATAGATCGAGGTAACTTTTTGGTCCATGTTATACTAGATGCACTTGAGTTTGTTAAAGTATGAAAATGATGTAGAATAACTTGAGTTAGCTCAATGATAGTGCATGTCCCATAGGTCTAGAACACCTTGTGACCTCAGGGTGGTGTGCAAGAAAAACTTTCAGGAACCTTCTAGACTATTTATCCTACATTAAAGGCATCAGAAGGATTGATGATTTGTGTGATCCAATTTTCATTACCTTAAAACTTTTACATCTTAGTGCCATAGTTTGAACAATTAAATTTCACACCCTTCACCTTTTGGACCATTGATGACTGCATTCAGTTGTCTTGATTTCCTGAAAATTGGGATGTTAAATACTAATATTCGCAGCCAGACCCCGATTTGAGCAAACATATGTAATCATATGAGCTAGCCTCGAGAATCTTTGACAAACTTCAAAGACTTAAGTAAGTCTCTAATAGTTCTAGTAGGTATGAGTGTTCATGCTACTTGCTTTGTGCTTTGATAGGGATTTTATTTTAGCTTGAACTAGATAGTAAATTTGTAATGTAGTTATGGTAATCCTTTAAGTTCTGTAAGTGGATAAAGCGTGAAATATCTCCACATTCTTGCTTCTTTGTTCCCATGTATCCAAATGCCTTAATTTATATATTTTATTTTGCTGTGATTGCAGGACTGCTATCTTGTTTATATTTTGACTGAGATGTCAGGATGTACATCTATGGTTTTCACTCGAACATGTGATGCAACTCTCCTTTTGTCTTTTATTCTTCGGAATCTTAATATAAGGGCCATTCCCATTAGTGGTCAAATGGCTCAGGCATCTTTTTCTTTTGGTGATATTGTGATTTCATACTTCTGCTCTACAAATATGTTCACCCTCCCTATCCAACCACCAACCACCACCCAAAAACTGTTTTCCTCTTTATTGTATTTTTATTAGTTACGCACTTTGCTGACATATTGTGTTTACAGCCAAAGAGGCTAGGAGCCTTGAATAAGTTCAAGTCTGGGGTGTGTAATGTTCTTGTCTGCACTGATGTGGCTAGTAGAGGGCTTGACATTCCATCTGTGGATATGGTTATTAATTATGATATCCCTACAAACTCTAAGGTTAGACTTTGCATATGTCATACCTTGGAAAAGAAAGCATTCTGTTATTCTACAAATGATTTTAATTCTTAAGAGGACAGTGTGCATTAATTTTGTGGCATTCTTTGTTGTCTCTTTTGGGCTAATTTTTATGTGCATTCAGGATTACATCCATCGAGTGGGTAGAACAGCTCGTGCTGGAAGATCCGGTGTTGCTATCTCACTAGTGAATCAATATGAGGTGGAGTGGTATTTACAGATAGAAAAGCTTATCGGTATGCAACATTTGCTAAACTTGTTGCTAGTATGTTAGTTGACGAGTAGCTTGTCCATCAGGTAACCTTTTTTGTTTTCATTATTCCAGACAAACGGTTATCCAAGTACCCGGCTCAAGAAGAGGTAGTCTTGCAAATGTTAGAAAGTGTGAATGAAGCCAAACGACTATCACAGATGGTAATCCGAGTTCCTTTTCATTGTCAATATTTTCATGTTTGATTTGAAACACATCTGGGTTTGAAAGCCCAATTTTTATTATTCTGTTTTACTTCTGGATGTTTGTGGAAATAATACCCATTCATTTTTGTTAATTCGGATGACATTTTTTTTCCAATTGTTAAAATTTGAACACCTCTGCAGAAACTTAAAGAAATTGGAGGCACCAAAAAGAGGAAGGGTGGAAATGATGATGTGGAGGATATCGAGAGATATCTGGGCGTCAAAGGCAAGCTCCGGAAGTTATGAGAAGATGAGATTGCCTGCTTGTGCTGTTAGCTTTGTCTCTGCTTGGGTTTAGGACATAGTTTACATTATGATAGCGGTAAGATTTTTTTAGATTAGCTTCTATGAAGTAAAAGTAGAACCGGTAAGAGAATGAGGGAAGAACTCTATTTAGTTTTGTTTTATTTTCCCCTTTCTGGTGAAGTGATTGTACAGAACTTGGATTGCAACTTAATCACAACTCTTAAATTCCCATGCCCTATTGAACCTCATCTCGTCTCTGTCTCCTTCACATTTTCATACAACAAATAAGCACATGGCTGATGAAACACCAACCTAACCTCCTACAGCTGAACCTCTGCCGCCTGCAGCAACAGCCTTTGATTCACCAGACATTGTATGAAATGAAGACCCTTTCCCCGGTACCTTGTACACCAGCTGTCTCTGTATCCGTTAAATAATGTCTCAATGGCCATAGCAGGAAAGGAAGAACAAATGCTGTCTCGGACTCGTGCAGTCGGAACTTGATTCAACGCTTGATATGGAAACCATTGACAAAGCAACCCTTGTATGAGGTTCAATTTTGTTTCTTCTGATATACACGCTGGAATTGGATCCTATACTGTAGTTAGATTCAGGCGTGAGTAGTTAGATCGAGTTTTACTCACCCCTAGTTAGATTAGATCAGATTTCTTTGGACTTTTGCGTTTCAGAAATGTGTTATTGTATGGGCAATCAGGATAGTTGGATGGGAAGTGAGCTATGGAGCAGAATTCAAGCATAACACTAAAGATGAATGCCAGAATTCAATCCTATACGTTGGAATTCAAGCGTAATAGTTTAAAGATCATATATAAGTTTGAACACGTTTACACATTAGCTATTGATTTAGGATTTATGAATTATGAGTAGTTTAATTTTTTTTAAACAAGCTAATAGTAATTACAATAGTATTTGATTTAGAATATAATTTCAATTATTTGACATTGATCGCTTAATCATTTTGTTGGCATCGCTGATGTTCAAACTCATGACCTCTAGAAACAACAATTGTTCCTTGAACCACTTAAACTAGAGGATTCGTGCACGAATAGTTTAATTATATTAACTTGTGTAATTATTATAATATATTTTAATACTCGCAAACAAAATAGTATTGAATTTTTTTATACATTATGGTGATTAATTTACTTAAAATATAAAGATTCTTTAAGATGACCCTAATATTAAATTAATAATAACATCTTGATGATTGAATTACTTTAAAATAAAAAGTATGTCAAAGCATAGAAGAAAAAAAAACTTATTTTACGTTATTTTTTAAAATAAATTTTACCTATAAGAGAATAAAAAAATTATTCTTAACGATTTTGAACACATAACTTAAAAATAAAAGATATTATGAATTCTAAATATATACGTAAAAAATGCAAAATCATGGAGTAATTTTTTTAAAATAAAATATAAAATTAGATGGTTTATGGTTTAAGTTACAAAGCAACTAAAAACTTAAGCTCGAAGAGAGCCCAACTCAGTAAGAATCAAAACGGAGCTCCGATACGAAAACAAACCGACCCGATCCTGTTTCCGTTGAAATTCCAAATAGAGTTTAAAAAACACTATTGTCCAGTTTATTGTTTGCAGTCCACTTCTTGAAGCGGCGACAAAATCTTTAAGCTGCAATTCATATAATCTCTCTCAACTTCAAAAGCACATTTTCCTTTGTTTTGTGTGCCTAAATGGCATCATCCCTTTTCGCCAGAACTCTATTGGGTCATCGCTTGATTCGATTTTCGTCATCTCTCCCTCGCGAACGCTTGATTTTCTCTGATCTTTTCAATGTAAAGTGAATGTCTTTCTCCTCTTTTTGATGATTACTATTCTGGGTTTTTCTCAATTTGTTGGTTTCTGATTGTTCTAATTGGCTTTTCTTTCTGGATATTTCAAAACTGAATCCTTTTCTTTTGAATTCATGTGATCAATCTATCACTTTTACGGGAAGGGCATGTTCAGTGTTCTGATTTTTTTTTTTGGTTTCCTTTCAATAATATGTCTTCACTGAAGTTTATGTAGGGATTTGACTATTGTTATGAAGAATTAGATATTTTCTTTTGTAATTATTTATTTTTTTGTATTATTATTCTTTGCTTAGAATGCATATGCAGCAGAAGATTAAGCTTGTTATCTGTTCTGCGTGTTATTTTATTTTTTTAATTTTGAATTTTCTGGTTGTTTTTATGTTTTCTTTCATCCAAAGTCCAAACCATGCATTAGAAGTATCGAGTGCTACAATGGCTACTTTTATTTTCACCTATGAGTGAAATTGGGTTACTCTGAATAATTCATTAACATGGGCATGTTGCTATTTGGTACTTTGATATTAACTACATTGTCATCGAGTTCCTTTGGCTCTGGCGACGACATTAACTTGGAACTCCCCCAGCCTCCCCCCTTTTGTAGTAGTTTTTATGGTCCCGTGGCTCGGTTCTTATGTTATATTTTATATCACTCGCAGAAGAGACAGTTTCATGTACATGCTGAGCCTTCCTATACCACATATAAGACCTCTGTTCAGCCTTCTCGCTTAATGGCTTCTGCAGCAATTGATACAAGAACTAATTTTTCAACACAATCTCTTTCCACCAATGATCCGGTCGTTTCTGTAGATTGGCTTCATGCCAATCTAACGGAGCCTGATTTGAAGGTATGCATTTATACATGAGCTAGTAACCCTTTTAACTTTTAAGCATTGTTTGTTATAAAAATGTTATGAACTTTGTTCTTCTTTTTTGTTACTTATGACATCATGTCGTCATATATAAGCTACACTTTTGATACTCATCTTTGCTTTATTTTCTGAAAACTGTAAGGCATACATGTATGTTATTAATTTTTATAGGCATCGCCCCTCAGACATCACAAAATTGTTACTAAATTAGCTTTTATATACTACAATACTGCTCTTGCAATTTTGCGACCCCCCGAGGAAACTTGATGTTAAACAAAGAGCTATCTCATTATTATCTATTTCCCACTGCTGTTTCAGTTTTACAGTTGGTCATAAATCAGCATCTTCAACTTAACAAGAATAATATATGAAATTGTACCTAAGTTCACATGGAGACAACTACCAAGTTTGGAGCCCAACCTCAAATCACCGATCATAATAATTATTGACAATACAAACAATTTCGAAACAGCTAGCTGTACATCTTCCATCGGGTTTCCTTGGCATCTTTCTTTTTTTCATCTGTCTTCTAACATTTTTCTCTCAGGGAGGTAAAAAGATTTTGGTTTAAACTTATAAAGCATGTGAATAGTTTATTAGCATAAGTGTTTTTGGAAATCTTATGAAAATTAGAAAACACTTTATGCTTTCTTTGTTTAGTGGTTGATTGTATTTTTATTATTCATCAGGTACTGGACGCTTCGTGGTACATGCCAGATGAGCAGAGGAATCCAATTCAAGAGTATCAGGTGCTGATTATTTTTTTTCTACAATCTTTCTTGGTGCTACACTCCAAAAATAGTTAATTGCTTTTGAATATTGAAATTCTGTTCTTATCATAACAGGTTGCTCACATTCCCGGTGCTCTTTTCTTTGATGTTGACGGAATATCAGATCGAACTTCAAAGGTGAAATTCCATCTGTTTAATTTATTACTTTCCTTTCAGTCTCTTGGCTCTTTGGTTGCTAGATCATCTGCTCCATGTCATAACAACCTCTGCATCACTCTTTCTTTTCCCCTTGATATCTCATTGCTATGGTTTCTTGGTTTTACAAGCAGCAGTTTTTTTCTCTTCCTTTGACTGCTTATTATTTATTGTTCTGTATTGTTATTTGAGGAAGGTAGTAGAAATGAAGGTGCTCTTTCTATTGTATTATGTTCAGTTAAGTTGCTGTTTGTTGGAGAAGATTTGGGTAAAATTTATTTTTATTAGGTCTGTGGCAAGCATTAGGGTAGAATCAAATGTTTAGTGAAATTGGATTATTGGAAATGGTAAGAACAATTTTGGTGGATGAGAGAAAATAGGAAAGAAACAAAAGAACTTGTGAGAGAACTAGACGGAATCAGTCGAGGGAAAATCTCAATATCACAAAGACTTGATATTCTGTTGAGGGAAAATAGTAACAGGTATTTTGAACCAAACCCTAATGAAGTTAAGATTCCAATTAGAACATTGATTAAAAATAATCCTAATAAATTAAAAGGCCTAAACACAGTCAGCAAGAAAGTAGCTTTGATAATTGCAGAATCAACTTTAAGTTTGTATATGCTTTTGGCATTCTCAGTAATGCATTTCAATCAAATGTCCATGGTAGTTTGTTACATGACTTGTTAATATTGAAGATGTACTATATAAGTGAGCCTTTCAATAACATGTGCACTTCTTATCATATTTGACTTCTCTTGTTGATCGCTCTTATCAGTTGCCACATATGCTGCCATCCGAGGATGCTTTTGCTGCTGCTGCATCTGCTCTTGGCATCCAAAATAACGATGGGTTGGTTGTTTATGATGGAAAGGGAATTTTCAGTGCAGCACGTGTCTGGTGGTGAGTAGCATGTTTGATAATATGATATCTTCTTAACCTTTAATGGAATGTTTTATCGTTATTTTCTGGAATCTAAATCTAACAGACATTATTCCTTCGGCAATTGTAAGGATGTTCCGAGTTTTTGGGCATGACAGAGTCTGGGTGTTAGATGGAGGCCTCCCAAGGTGGCGTGCATCAGGTTATGATGTTGAATCTAGTGCTTCTAGTGATGCTATTTTGAAAGCCAGTGCTGCTAGTGAGGCAATAGAGAAAGTCTATCAGAGACAAACTGTAAGAATTCTTTAGATCTATGATTCTCTATATCTCCCTTTTCATTTCTTGAAATTGTGGATTGGATCTTCTTTTTTTGTGTGTGTGTGTCCCTCTTCCATGAGACGTGATTGTTGCCTAAAGTTACAAAAATATTGCTATTAAGTTCAAATGATGTTTTCTTAAGAAGCAAGCATGGAAATGCTATGGAAGGCATTTAGTGGCAATTGTGTGTTCAGTTGCTGGGTTGAACGTTGTTAGCTGAATAATATTTATACAACTTTCTATCCTCTCATGTTTACAATATTATACTCAAATAGTTTTTGGTGCATGTATCCTTGTTTTGCAGGTTGGACCACTGACATTTCAGACGAAATTTCAGCCACATCTTGTCTGGAGTCTTGACCAGGTTTAATTGCTAACATATATACTTCATATAGAATTATGGTTTTGCTTCCTTAGTTTTGTTCGACTCCTGTTGTCTATTAATTATTGCAATTTTAGTTGATGCACCTTCCTTTCTAGATCCATGATGCATGATAATTATGATATGATCCACTGACTGAACATATACTAGCATTCTCAAATATCACATCACACCACTACTTATTATGGTAAGAAAAAAAGAGTTTGGAGAATGCTGAATATTAAAAAATCATAGAAATTATGGTTTTACAGGTGAAATACAGAAACATAATGCTTTTTATGTCTTGCTAGATTCAAAACTTGCAGTTGCATATATTAGGTGGTCAATCCTTTTATTCGATCCAATCTGTTTTAATTAGCTGGCCACTGTCTGATTTATGTATACTGGGGCTTTATATCAGTAAAATAGGTGCTCTTTATGGACATGGCTGTTAGCCTTCCATCAGTGCTCCCTATTATCTGAATACTTTGTCAGTTTATGTTAGATGATGCTCTTTAATTTTTTTTTTCAGGTTAGAAGAAACATTGAGGAAAAGACTCACCAACATATAGATGCTCGTTCAAAGCCCAGGTTCTGCAGTCAACATTTTTATTCCATTTGATTTTGGTTACTGAATCTTTTTATGGATATAAGAATATAATATGGTAAATACTAGCAATTGTAGGTGGTCAGTTCTAGTACCTCGATTCTTTGCCTTGTGTTGTTGATAATGAGCATAAACAGCATGCCTTAACATGTTAGTGTCATGAAATGCTGTACATGCAGTATTAAATTAAAACCAAAATTCGGACCTAAATGAATTATATTTTCACAAAATTCGGACCTAAATAATATACGTAAGGGGAATGTGACATAATGCATTGATTCTTGCACATTTTTCATTCCATGAGTAATTTGCTTAAATTGTAAAGGCTGAATTGAATCTTTGCAATAAATATCACCGTAAAGCCAAATCCAATGCCCTACTAGTAGGACTCATTTACTGCTTTAATGGTATAGGAATCTGCAGATGTATATAGTAAGCTTATGATATGTAATTAAGATAATAAACTCTAAAGTGCTTTCAGTTCATCCTACAAATATGCAATATTTCCTTTTTCTTTTGTTGTTCAGTATGCATGATTTCCTTATGGTCCCATGTTTGTCCTTAAATACCCAAACATTAAGTAAAGTTCAATATTGCCGTCTTTTCTTTAGGTATTATTTTTTTTATAGGTGTAGACGATGAAAAGAATTAAAGGAATCAAAAAGAACATTAGGGGGACTTTTTACGAGCCTTGCTTGTAAAGGTCTGAGGGTTTTTTGTTGTCTCTAGTTAATGCACATGCCTTAACAACGTTTAACTTATTGACATTTCTGTGATCACATTATATGATATATTCTGGTAAGCTTGTCTAGGTTCCATCAGCATGATATTATAATTGGTGCCCTTGCTTTTATTTGATTCTTTATGTCCTGTTTTGCAATCAAATTTATGTTTTGGGGTTGTTTTGCAATCTTGAATGTCCCAACCCTTGGCAACCTATATATTCTATTCTTTCAGCAGGTAGATTATTATTATTATTACTACTACCTGGAAACAGACATTCTTGAGTATATCTACTGAACCTTCTTGCATTTACATATGAAATCCTTTTTCTCCTTTAATTTGTTTTTTCCTGTTTGGGGTTTCACACAGATTTGATGGTGCTGCACCTGAACCTCGTAAAGGAATTAGAAGTGGCCATGTACCTGGCAGCAAGTGTATTCCTTTTCCACAGGTATGAATGATTTTTCTTTTTTTACTCGCATGTTATGAAGATGTGAAGTGGATGTAAATTTCCAAAGTCCTAATCAAGACCTTTTTATTTTGTCTTAGAGAGATAAGGTTGGTAAATATGCAAGAACATTTACTTTCAAATTAGGAGTGTGAGGTGGTCTCTACATGTTTCTGTTGTGAGCTGCATGAAATTGTTGATTGGTAATTCAAAATTGTCGTGCGCATGGAACGAAGTTGTTGAGTGGCAGATTTAGATATTGCGATCTTAGTATTACCTATTACTGGCTATCACTTAGACCGTTAGTCTTATTCAAGAGGATGTATACCTCATGTTGATATGTTGTTAAACACTTTGTGATTCTCTTGAGTTGGTCTTTTCTAGAGATGTAGGAAATTGCAACATTACAGCCTTAAGGAAAACGGGAGAAACAATATGATATGCCCAATTTGAGTTATTATATTTATTATTGTTTTGCCTTTTACTCTTCTTATGTTTGATGTAAGTTCTGAATTTTTTGTTTCCGGGATAGACTAAAATTCCTCAATTTATCATTTCCCTGCAGATGTTAGATGCTTCACAGACACTTCTACATGCTGATGAGCTCAAGAAACGATTTAGTGAAGAGGGTGATTACTGTTTATCTTTCTTTTTATCAATGTTCCTTTACTCCTTTCCTTTTTCTTTCCAAGTTCAGCAGGTATGCATTTGGCCATCTGATCTTTGGTTTTTATATATGAAATCCTTACCCCTTCACCTATTCACCCTATTATATGCACCTCAGTTTTGGGGAGTAGGGATTTATCAATCTGATAATTAGAATTGGAAACTTATTAGCCACTGGATAACTCATTCATAACAATGTTGAATATTTATCGAGGTTTTCTGTCACATTATACGTAAAAAAATACTCAATTTATAAGTGGCTGCTAGTTACCTTGGTTGCACAGTCCAAACCGCACAGTTGACCTTCTGCCTTGCTGGTTTGTGATAGAAAAATTAGACATCAAGGTCTTTGTTGTCACATACAATTTGGTGGGAAACTTGCGCACAGTTAATAGTTAAATCAATCTTTCAATATGATTTCTGTGTTTATGATGCCAACAATATTCTGAATGTGATCATGTTTTGTTTCTTTAGGAAACATCTTGTCCTTGCAAACTTACATCACATATTAACGAATTTCAGGCATCTCACTGGAACACCCCGTTGTAACTTCTTGCGGCACTGGTGTAACTGCTTGTATTTTGGCATTGGTACTTTCCTCCATGATTTATGGTTCTATCTCTTCCTTTAGGCTTGACATTTATCCACATTCTAATAACTTTCCTAAATCTATAGGGAGGGGGAAAATATAATGTGTTTCATAAACAATGATGATGTTCTCAAGTCATTTGATTCTTTTCCTGTTTAGGAAAGTTAAAACGATGGAATAGTATTCTAAAACGCTTGTCTCATGCTAATGCTTTCCAGGGCCTCCATCGACTTGGGAAAACTGATGTTCCGGTGTATGATGGATCTTGGACCGAATGGGGTGCGCACTCTGACACACCCGTCGACACTTCAGCCTAGTTCTTAATGCAAAGCAGTCAAAAAAGTTGAGAAGAGTCCAGCTTACGATCAGGCCAGTTTCAGTACTCGGGTGCGGGGTACATGAAAAGGGTTTTGTATCCAGAAAAGCCTCGTTTATCAATTTTTGAGTTCCAGTATGAACCTGTCTGTGGTAATGTTTTGGATTATCAGAAATGGAAATGTTGAAGGCTAGAAGTGTATTTATGGTTTTATGAAAGATGTCTGCTGTTTTTACATGGGATGATAAGACAACAAGGAGTTGTGGTTCCTGAATCACTTTTTCACTGTAGGAAATGGAGGATTGAGGAACAGGGTCAAAAGTGTAATAAATAAAAAGTGCATGAATTGCATTGAAATTATTCACTTTTTTTTCTTAATACTCTCTTTATTTTCAATCTTCAATCTCAACCATAATTTACACTTGTCTAATAGTCTATAATCAGTCTACTAACAAGTTTTATACAGCTTGTTGATAGTAGTATATACTCATAAATGAAAATTTAAACAAGTAAACAAATATTCCAAGATTTTATATATTATATCCTGAAAGTAGAAAACAATGCAACATTTTGGAAACCACCCCCTGTTTCATCTCTTAAATATGAAAACAAGTAGTGGAGCTAAAGGTCGGTTCAACATCTGGAATTTGCAGCATATCCAATCATCAACACACAATCCTGAAGCAAAGCCTTCAACTGTTTCCAGTTCTTCCCTGTAAATTACATCCGAGTAATGCCAATTGCCAAGTATTTTCAGTCAAAGATTTGTAAACTATCTCTAGGTTATTAGGTAACTCAATCATATATGAAATCTGGATGAATATTATAGTAGGAAATTCCAATGCTGCTTCTACAGGTAAACAACTAGATGACTCAACCAAAAACAGCAGTCAACGATAAACTTCTTTTTCGGTATACAAGAGGATGTCTGAGACATTAACTGTTGTATTCGATGGTAAGAACACTTGATTAAGCAAGGGATGCCCCGTACAAAGTTATTAATGCACTGATTTCTAGGCCTCAATGCAGAATAATATCAGCAAAATCATAACCATGACATTATAATAAGTCTATTAGGGAAAATTTACCTTCCACCTGGATGTCCTACATAAACTACTAGGCTAATAAGCCCACCCGACATCAACATTTTCTTTGCAGTCTCCAATGCCAATCGGGTTGTTTTTGACGTTGTAATAATACCTTTGTCGCCTCCAGGAAGGTAGCCTAGGTTGAATGCTACAAGTCTAAAAGCAGACAAGGAGTTAATGCTAACCCAGTATGAAGAATATATATCATGGCTTCATGAAAAAGGTTAAAAAGAGTTTACAATAAGAGATCATAATTTGACCTTACAAGCATTTCCAAATTCCAACTATACATTAAATGGAAAAAATAACCTTATTAATGCATCAATGAGCACTGAAATTTTTTTTTGGTAACAATGAACATCTAATAATATTTACAAAGTTAGTACTTAGTACTGTATGGCCAAAACAACATCACTTCTAGAGTGAAAGGATGCTAATAGTCATTATACACACATTGTAACTAGAAACAAAAATTACTTTGTCTCAGTTTGTCATTCATATACATCTACTGCTTACAAGTTTTCAAGACATAAAGGTGTGGGAAGGGGCAGACCTATAGGGCTTTGGAGGGGTGCAATTGCACCCCCATTTTTTGGGGGGAAATAGTGTTAATTTTTAAAAAAAAAGTAATTTAGTGTAGAGGAAAAAATATGAAATTTTGCATACCCATTATAAAAATATATATATATATTTTGAACCCCCATTGTTAAATTCTTCGATTCCACCACTGGGTGTGGGGATGCTCAATGGAGGTAGAATAGAAACCAACTTAGCTGCAAATAGATTGAATAGTCAAACTAATAAATCCACACTAATGAGTATCATATATATATATATATATATAGAGAGAGAGAGAGAGAGAGAGAGAGAGAAACTTGAGCACTAATGAGTAGTACCTAACTGCAGTATTTTCTGGAAGCACTTCATCCATTCTACTATGGCAAATGGGGAAGAGCTTGACTAGTTCTTTCTGCAGAAGTCAGAAATTTATCAGGAGTTACATGAAACACAGGAAACTTTAAGAATGAGAATTGAATGACTAGTAGAAAGAATTTTTTTTTTTCTTTCTACTGGTGTGTTTGGTAGGGAAGATGGCAAAATGGCAAGGAAAAAATAATATTTTTTCCATTAAATTGCTTGGTAGGTAGAGTTGAAAAATGAGAATGAAAATTTTAAAAAACGCACAATTTTGTACACTTAATTTTAATCTCTCACATTTTCTCTCCAGTCTAGAATGATTTCATTTTATTCATGAAGATGGAAAATGATCATCTTTCCTATTTTCTTTCCCATCACTTTCTTTTCTACCACCTTTCCACTCTACCAAATACACCCTGAAGTTAAGCTTATACGCCAATTACTAGGTGTTCTGAATCTTAAGGCTAAAATTTGCAATGTAGTGTGAAATCTGGATCAATTATCCTTGAAGTAATCAGAATTTACTATTTCTTTGATCTTTTTATGATAAAGATGACAATATCGAAAAGAAAACAATAAGCACCTCTTTCTGAGTGACAGTCTCATCTAATAAGGAAGAAGTGTTTTCTAAAGCCTCTGTTTGAATGTCCATTCCATAAACACAAGCACGACCAGATTCATCAGCAACCATTTTGAGCATTGCAACTGTATCATAACCATTCCCACATGTGGCATCAATGACAACATCCCCTTTATGTAGGACATGTCTCCAAACCCTGTCAGTAAAGGACATAACATTATTTAAAAGAAAAGCATATTCAAAGCTAACCACTGTTGCAGAGAAGAAAAAAGGGAGGTTATCATGATATAACTAAAAATCAGCATCCTTGGTATAAACAACAAGGGAAAAACTTAATTGCTTAGGAGATAGCTCAAGAGAGATTGTATCAGAAACAGGTTCCAACAGGTCCAAGTCATATTGGCTCATCCAGTTCAACAGGTTGTATCAGAAAAGGAAGCTTCTTTGCCAACAGGAGGGGACGCTGAAGAATATCAAATTCCATAAACAAACTTGCACCATATAAAATGAAACCCGAGTGCTTTCTTGCTTCAACTTCAACATTTACACTCCACATACAATAAATTTCCATTTACACTTCCTGTTCATACCTTAATTACTATCCTATCTTATTAAAGAACATTTGATTAACATTGATAAGATGCTTCAGTTTACATAGTCTCCAAGTAAACCACCAAGATATGAACTTACAATAATGTAAACCACCACAGCCAGACAGCCTATAGTAACAGATTGAGTAAAGTTTCAAACATTGCATTTAAAAAAAATCAAATCAGAAAAATAAAGAAACAAAAACAAAACTGGGTAATTAAGTACCTACAAATGAGCCACTTCTGTTGCTTTCTTCTTCCCAAATATATAACCCACCAACTCATCCTCTAACCCTGAAATTGTATCAGAAAAGATGAATAATTTTTTATTTCAATTTGAAATCCAAAAAGCATATACAATTAAGAGTAGTATCAGTAAATACCTGAAATAGGAGAGCTGTTTGAGAAGGAACGTGAGGTCCCTCCATTACTACGAAGAAGGGAATTGAAAGAGCAACGAAAACTTTTGGATGGTATTTTGAGGGATGGGGAGATAGAAGAAGGGAAGCTGAATACTAATGAATTGGTTTGAATAAAGAATCTGTTTGATAGCATTGGGTTAAAGCGTGTGCTAAATCTCAAAGCTGACATTTTTACTCTGGAGAAGGAGAAGTTTCTTCTCCCAGTTCAGTAGGCGGGAGGCAGTAGGGGAAAAGGAAGGATAATACTAAAACCAGCTACAAAATGGATCATTTCGGGTCGAGAGATGGACCGGGTAGTGATATCAAATTCTCTGTAGGGTTAACATGGGGAATAAAATTCGTTTCGATTAAAAAATTAAATTATTTAATTCCACAAGTAAAATTTGACTTGTTTTGTCTTTACTCGTAATTTTATAAATTTAATTTAAATTAAAAAAATAAAATAGAATTTTAGTTATAAAGTAAAATTTGAATAACTTCAAAGTTTTAATAATTAATTGATTAGTGTTCAAATTCGATTAAAATCCTTCAATTTTTAATATATTATATATATTATATGTAAAAATTTAAATATTAAAAATCATTTAAATTAAAATCATCTATACGTAATAAATGATTACGATTAAATTTGTATAAAAAATTTAAAATCATCCTTCAATTTCTTAGTAAAATTTTTTATTTTAGCATTTTCGGTATCGGTATGTATACCCATATCGATATACTTCTATTTTAGAAAAAAAAAATCATTGTAAACTAAAAATTTGGTGTTAATAGGTTAAGTCATTGACAAGGACAGAGTCAATATTTAGGATTAAAGAGAAAATAAATGTTTGAAAGTGAAGAAAATAATTAAAAATAAATTATTTTTTAAAAATAATTTATATAAAAAGACCGGATAAAATTTTTCGGAGATAAAAGACAATTATCCCTTCTTTATAGCTCCGCCTTCTTCTGAAGATCATACTCCATCTGGAAATTGATTTGTGCATAGTCGATCAAAGCTAAATAGAAGTATAACACAATCGAAACTAAATAGAAGCATAATCGACATTCTGTCTCTCTATTAACTAAAATCAATAATTATGATAAGCACAAAATCACAAATATATTCTCTATAGCATTAATCAACTATAAAACAATAATACAACCATAATACAATAAATCTAGATATCGATATTTTTATGTGGAAAAATCTTCTAAATAAAGGGTAAAAACACATGATTTTAGAGTCTAATCAAAAATTCCACTATCGTTATATGTTCAACTACAAAATACAATATCCAGCCTACAACATTCAATATAAAAAAAACTAATAATAAGCGGTGTTTAATAGAAGAGAGAAATAAAAGAACATCACCAAAAACATTGCTGATGAGTATGACACTATAAGATTTAAATAAAAAATTCGTTTTATAAAATCAAGATCACTAAATTATTTAATTACTATTAAAAAATTAATTCAATCGAATCACAAATAAATTTTCAATCAAAATAATTGATACCAAAATTTCAAAAACCATTTCCCCGTATTATCTCTCAATTAAGCCCCTCCCTCATTTTTTTCTAAATCAAATCTGATTTTCAATAATAAAATAGACTGCCTACACACAATCCCAAGATGAAATGAATGACGGGCTAAAATCAAAATAGAATTTTTAGGGTGATAACAACTTTTTACCGAACAAATAAAAAAACTCGGAAAATTCTGGATAATATTAATGGTGGGAAAAAACTCTTTATATATTAATTATATAATTTTATTTTTTGAAATATTGAAGATTAAACAGTAAAAGAGAAACCGGTAACTTTAAAAATCGATTTTAAACAAGAATTGATGGTAATTGACTGAAGTCTTCCCCGTTTGCTGTTGACTTTAACATCCAAAAAAATCAAAAGACCCTATCGCCTACTTGTCACATCTTCGCAACCCTTACAAATATCTTTGATACAATTAGGTTGTACCTAATTTCTCTTTCAAATTAGATCGATTTTAAATTCATTTAATTTTAGTTGAATTAATTTAAATTTAAAATAATTTAAATTAAATATATTAAAATTATTAAATTTTATAACAAATTGAAATCATATCAAAATTATTGTTTTTATATTGAAATTAGTTTTTAACTTCCCAACCTTGAATTACATATACTCATCTGTGAAGTCTACTCCATGCATGGCACTGTCAATACTGTTTGAAGTCTGCAGGAAATGGGAGAGATCTCTTGATTTTTTTGGATGCTAAAGTCAGCAGTAAATGGGAAGACTTCAGTTAACCGTCATTGATTTTTGTTTAAAGTCGGCTTTTAAAGCCACCGACATCTCTTTCACCGTTTAATCTTTAATATTTCGGGAAATAAAATTACAATGTTTAGGGATTTTTTTTTTTGCCATTAATATTGTTTAGAATTTTCCAAAAATCTCATTTTAAATGGGTCTCTATTACGGGTGTAAACGAACCGAGCTTGAACGGACAAAGGTATGTTCGTGTTTGTTTATTTATTTTTTAAGGTGTTCAAACTTTGTTCGTGTTCGTTTCAATTTTTAATGGTATTTTCGAGCTCGGTTCGTTTATTTTTGTCGTGTTCGGGCTCGGTTCGTTTACCGTTCACGAACATGTTCATTTAACGTTCACGAACATGTTCATTTATATGTTTGATAATTTGTTCGTTTAACGTTCATGAACATGTTCGTTAAGCGTTCACGAACATGTTTGTTTAGTGTTTTTGAACATGTCCGTTTAACGTTTGTGAACATGCTCGTTTATGATTTCTACAATTTTAATTAAACAAACATACATGAATTAAATAAAATAAAATTAACCACCATAAATATTCGTTTAAAAACATAAATATATAACGTACCACAAAAACAAAATAAAAACTTAAAAATTCAAATTAAGTTATTAGTTTAGAAACATCCACAAATATTTTTATCCTAAAACATCCATAAAATCCAAAAAAAAATCCAAATATAAAAGTTTCATAATCAATTTTTCGACTTATCTAACAACCATAGCAAACAATATAATTCGAAGTAAACTGAGAGGTTTTCAATGCATTAAATCGCCAACGATGAGAAGAGGAGGTGGTGACAAACGGTAACGTAGAGGAGAACCGAAAGATTTTCTTGTATTTTCGGTAAAAAACAATGACAATTAGAAAAGAGATTATTCGAAATCGGTTCGCGAGATAATGATGATCAAGATGACGGTGACGAGACACGAAACCAATGATGAAGGATCAATGGTCGGAGGTTGATCGGAAAAAAAATGAGAAATGAAGAGTTTTTTTGTTTCCGGAGTGATTTGAAAGAGGAGTGTCGTTAAGATGACGATATAATAAAATTAGGGCCGAAAAAAAGCTTAAGTACACTACTTAGAAAGGGTAAATAGCACACAAAGCCATCAAATTGTTTACGGGTTTGTAAAGAGCAACAAGTTTCACTCACTTTATAAATTAATCCTTAAATTCTCGAATTAAGCTAGACAATTATAAACGAACATAAACGAACTTATAAACGAGTCTATAAACGAGTTTGTTCGTGAATATAAACGAGTCGAACACATCTATGTTCGTGTTCGTTCGTTTATTAACCGAACATAAAATATTTGTTCATACTCGTTTATTTAGCTTAATAAACAAACATAAACGAACGTTATACGAACGGTTCACGAATAGATCGTCGAACGCCCTGTTCATTTACACCCCTAGTCCCCATGTAGTGGGATCCATACCCAACAGACACTAACACGAGAAATTATTAGATGGACCTATTCTACCATGTCATATATGGTTCCTAACCATTAAAATTTAGTCAACTAATTTTATATTTTTCATATCAATTTTTCTTTCCTAATTAATCTCTATGTAATCACCCACTACTTATTTATATGGTAATAAAAAAATTCACTTTTAGAAAAATATATGAAAAATATAAAATTGGTTGACTAAATTTTAGTGGTTAAGAACTATGGATGACATGATGGACCCGTCCATATAATAAATTTCTCCGCTAACAGCTTTAAGACTAAGGAAGTAGAAGGTTGGAGGGTTTTTGGTTATCAATGGAGTCGAAATAGCTCCGGGACGAGATATTATCGCTTCTTGGACGATCAACAGTTTACTACTGGAACTTGCAGAACGAGGAACCAAGCAGTAGGAGAATCTGTTATCAATTTGAGTGCTTATTTGAGAAACCAGGGACAATGGTCCTCCTCCCAAGCCAACAAGACCAGCACTGGGGCTTCTGAATTGGCCCTGATTTCCAAAAATGGATGTGGGGAATGCTGTTTTATGACCATCGGAGGATTCGAAGCTCAAAGTGCCAGTGCAGACTGTTCAACGGTAAACGACTTGTCTCCATAGCTATACAAGTATAGACAGTCATTCCGGGGAAAAGCTTGGCAACTGTCGGAACCACAAGGAATCGTTTTGTCCAAAGTTGAATGAACGAATGGTGTTATTATGCAAGTTGATGCAAATTGAGATATGAAATCGATCTTCCAAGTTTTAAGCCATTATTGTCAACAGATGATGATAAATGTGTTGGTGTTGATTACTTTACCGAATGAAAGAACCTGCAACAATTTTTTAATAACGAAAATGAAGAATAACAGATTAGATTTGGTACTTTGGATTTCTTTATTTCTACAGAAAACTTGTTATTCTTCATTAAACCAAAACATCCAAGATGAGAAACCAAAGCGATGAGCATATACATATAAGTCTACAGCATCTTTATAAACTTAGAACGAGAATCACTATGCAGCATTCCTACTAGTGCAGTTGCCTCAATCTCCGTCTGTGTTATCAAGCCAAACCGAGATGAATTGCAGAACCTGAGCATCCAACGCCTCAGCAACTAACAAAAGTTGGTGCACCGCTTCTTTATCTTGGACGATCTTCCGGGAACAGTTCTCCACCAAGTTTGTTACTTGGTTCAGCTCCTCTCTCATCTGTTTCGTCCGGGATTTCAATCTTCTAACTTTCTTCATCGTCTTCAGTTTATGATTACAAGTAAGAGTTAAAAAGGCAAAACAAACGTGACCAAGTCGTTCAAAACAGGAAAACAAAAGTCAAGTACGTACCTTGGTCCTTGTTTGCAGGAGATTCAGGTCTTGTCTGCGAGACATAATGCTGTTCAACACTGTTAAGACTGAAAGAGCGTGTAGATATGGGAATACCCAGCACTGAGTGGGAGAGGGAAGAGCTGGGATATTGTTGGCAGTGGAAGAATGTAAGTTCGCTTATTTATACGTTTTATGCAGGAAAAAAAAAACATTGCGATCTCGGGTGATTTTCTGCAATGTCGTGCGATTGTAATCAGAAAAACTAAAGGGTTCGTGCGATTGAAGGAGAGAGTCTTTTGATTGGTCGGAGCCGAATTGACAGGCTTATGGATTGTATTGTATTTGCATGACAGACGATCAAAGCTTCACTCTGATCTTCAGATTCAAGTAATCTAGTATGCATATTTTTCATTATTTGTCCACATAGTCATCGCCATAAATTTTAGGGAAAATTACATAAATAACCACTCAATTATAGAGTTAATGTTATATGACTATTATATTTTTATATAATTATATATTTAATCTCCAATATAAATATTTATCTATTTTATCAATTTAACTCTAATTTTAATTTAATAAAATAAATTTATTATTCAGTAAGATAGTAACACGTGTAATAACACAAGTTTACCACTGGACTAAGAATAATTTTGTGATATAAATTATCATATTTAACATGTCTTCTAAGTTTACCTACGTCACCTCTCCGTTAGTTTCTAATAATTGGTGGCTTAATTGAAATCATTTAAATCTTTATATGATATATTTTCTAAAATTAAAAGTTTAATGATGATATCAATATTAACCCTATAATTTACCCTAAATTCTATAATGTCAAACTTGTTTTGTAATGAGCTTCTGGAAATTTTGACTGGTCAGCCAGTTTTGACCCACTGCCACTCACAATCTCAAATTTTAGACATTGCATTGGCCATTGGGGCCTGTATGGGAAAGAGACATCAGGTTTTAGTTTTATACCTAATAATAATATTATATCTATAAAAAGAGACGTGGCAAGGCAGAGGCAGAGGCAGTGTGGACACTGTCTAAATGTTACAAGGATCATTTGGCCCTTTTACATGATTAACAATCGATTAGCTAAGTTAATGACAGAGACGTCGGTTTATTTGTTTGACTAGGATATACGCATGACATAAATCCGAAGATTCCAATCATAAATATGTATGTGTTTTTGACTCACTGGGAAAGATAGGGAAAGGGTGTCCCCAGTTTGATTTGGACGTAAAACCAAATCAGTCATGTCATTGATGATGTGAATGAGACATGCAAGGCTAAGCTTCACATGGGATAATGAATCAAATGCCAAGAAAATGTGGGGGTTTAGAGAAGTGTTTACTTTGATTTCATCTCAAGTCAGTTCTTCCCACTTCATGATGGCTCTAAAAACACCACACAGAGATTACAAGAGTTGTCTACAAACAGGGTTTGGGTTTCACTTGATAGAAAAGAATATGGGACCAAATTCAGGCAGCCACTGTGGATCCACTGCAGTAACACACTGCATGTACTCCTTTGTCGTCAGAATCAATTCATGGTAAACAACATACTCGGGAGTATAACCTAAACCATACAAAGCACTGCTAGGATGCAAATGGCAGGGATGTCCCTTCATGCAATTAACATACTCTCCCACACCCTTGAATCTGGCACCATGGGGGAAGTACGCTGAACAAACGGCTTTACGAACCACGTCCCAATCAGAGCCACAGGATGTTACAGGCACATTCAATGTCTTCACAATATCTAACAGCTGAGATCTAACCTCTCGGTCTTTCCTCAACCCTTTCACGTGCAAGAAGTGGTCGTTACACCAGTCTCCACGATATTGATGGGATTTCCATTGCTGGTAGACATTCAGCAGCGTCAAATGATCCGATTCTGGAACAAAAAACTTCTCCCTAGCAGTGTCACTTTCCTCTGCTCTATCTTTAGGTCGAAAAAACACAGATGGGATAGAGAGCATCGAGACAACCGTCAAAACCTCATCCAAGCATTCCAGACGTTCACCCATCAAAAGCAATTTGGCAAGTGGGGGATCCAAGGGGAACTCCACCATTTTCCATCCAATGTCGGTCAAGGCCCCTACATTGTTAAGTGCCCCCAAAACCCATAACTGGTACATAGAATTAACGATATTCTCTTGAGGCGGAGGATCCATGAAATCAAAATCTAACAAGTTTTCTATTTTCAGAAACTTGAGCAGCAGCACCACATTGCCAAGGTTGGTCCTTTGTATCTCGGGCACAGGAGCTGACAACATCTCACTGACGTATGCGCTCTCTGTATACAACCTATAACATGTGCCTGGCCCTGTTCTACCAGCACGTCCCGCATGTTGGTCAGCAGCAGCACGACTGACAGGGAAAACTTGAAGGGCATCCATACTCATCTTCGGGTTGTAGACTTTCATTTTACCATAACCAGTATCAATAACGTAATAAATTCCATCCACAGTCAAGGATGTCTCAGCTATGTTGGTGGCAACAATGCATTTGCGAGCTCCGTCTTCAGCCTTCTGGAATATCTTTGCTTGCAAATCAGCAGGCAACTGGGAGT
Organism: Abelmoschus esculentus; assembly: GCA_035048815.1. Lineage (NCBI taxonomy): Eukaryota > Viridiplantae > Streptophyta > Magnoliopsida > Malvales > Malvaceae > Abelmoschus > Abelmoschus esculentus. Next base: position 3,428,974 of record JAUCBN010000046.1, on the reverse strand, counting down.
ATATTGGGAGTATGAGTAGTTTAGGAACAACTTTGTTGGTGGAAGACGTAAGTTGATCAATTCGTTCTGCAAGGGCATAACAAGCTGCCTCAATCTCCTCTTGGCCAGTCAGGAAGATGAGGATGTCACCTGGAGGGCTGGTGATATGAATAGTCATGGCCTGCTTCACTGCAGCTTCAACGTAACCCTCACAAGGAGTCTTGCTGTGAAGAATATTGACAGGAAATGTTCTACCAGGAATGTGGAAAACCGGTGCACTGCAAAAGTTAAATAGTTAATTATACTAAATTCATTCGAGGAAGAAGATGTCGGCGAATGTTGGTATTAAAACAAGACACTTTACCTTCCAAAGAAATTTGAAAATTTCTGTGCATTTAGTGTAGCAGAAGTCACAATAAGCTTGAAGTCACGGCGTTGAGCAACCACCTTTTTCAATATTCCAAAAAGCACATCTGTGTTTAGCGATCTCTCATGTGCCTCATCCTTTACAATGACCCTGCAATATTTGCAAAATTGAAAGTAAATAACATAGGTTTCATCATTCATTCATTTGTCAATTGGGATATACAAGAAAAATGTCCTCACCGATACTTGTCAAGATCAGCATCTTTTAATGTTTCACGAAGGAGGACTCCATCAGTCATATACTGTAAAGTTGAAGGAAAAAATAGAATGTCAGATCAAAAGCAAACACAACAAAGTAAAAATGGCCAAACTGCTGGAATCGAAAAGATAAGATTTGTGCACTCTTCATCGTTCATCCCAAAAGACAAGAATATGATATATGTGGATTATACTTGAGTGCACAAAGATTTGACATTGGCTTTCTAATAAGAACTGAATGACTCACCTTAATTACGGTTCGGCCCGGTCACATCTTCAAAACGTATAGCATAGCCGACTTTATCACCCAGCTCTGTCTCCATCTCTTCACTTATTCTTTTTGCAACACTCATGGCAGCCACACGCCTAGGTTGGGTACAACCAACTACGCCATTTATAGTGTACCCGTCTTCATGAAGATACTGTGTAAGTTGAGTTGTTTTCCCAGAGCCAGTTTCACCCACGATGACAACTACCTGATTTTCTCTAATTACCTGTCAAACATACAATAAGGAAGTCGATAAAAACTTTGTACTTTTGGACATTGACGCTAAAGTAGTTATTTAGTTGAAAACTATAATCAACATATACTAACAGATATATGTCAAACCTGAAGCAATTCATCCCGGACTGAATATATGGGCAAGTATTGACGCTGCTCTGTTATGCTTTTGGACATTGCAAATTCACTTACAGCCTCCGGTTTCAAATGCTGTGAAAATTTGGCATCTTCTTTGAAATTAAGTTCACCATGTTCGCCTACTTCTGCAGTGTCAGCATCAATCTAGCATCCAATGAAGAGAGTGTTAACTGATGAACTACATTATCCTTTTTAGTAAAAGAAAAGGTCAAATAATAACATTTTATAAACAATACCTGTTCCGCTGTTTTCTCAACCCCAAGGATATCCCCCAGCTTAGAGCCTGCAAGCTCCCAAAATCGTTGGCGAGACTTATTCATGCTTTGCTTCTCATGAATTTCCCTAACCAAATTAGATCCTTTGCGTGAAATTAAGGCCATATCTGATGTAGGATCTTTTAAGGGCATGACTGGCTCTGCTTGTTTCGTGAAAACAATTCTGCCATCCAAGAATGGTGGTTTTGTATCTGTGACAACAGAATATAAAGAACTTTAAGCCAAATGTATGACCATTTCATATATCAACAGAAAGATCATAATATCCACTTACCATGTACTAGAAGGTTCACTTTGCTTTTGTCCTCCTCATCAAACTCAGTTTGCACCACAGTACCTCTAACAGCTCCAGATCGTAAAAGCTGACAGTCTTCCCATTGAGCTTTATCGGCAGTAAGCTGAGACAAGGTTTTGCTCTGAGCAAGGGACATCTTAGTTCCATCTCTTCGAAACTGTTTGCAAGACAAAACGATTGTTTAGAAACCACTTAATCCAGCAAAGGACAGGTAACAGATTCAAGAGAGGGGAGAGATGTTCAAACTAAGACAATTTAAGCCAGGAAATGAAAGAAAAGTATATAAAAGTTTTTCTACTTATTTTAATATCGAAATATGGAGGGTAATGGAATTACAAAAGAATAGACACTTCAGTTTCCAAACATTTATCCCTAAGCACAGCAGCTTGAAAATTAATAAACAGAAGGTGTGAAAGGATACTATTTTCGGAAGATTATTTACTTCTTACATCTCATCACTTATTTTAAATCCAGAAGTCAATGTCATCACTTCCCTCTTCTCACACTATCATTTGGCTATTATTCAGAACTCAATGCCATAATAAATTAGGAAGCCTATGATCATACAATTTTTAATCAATATCTTTGAATACGTGTGAAGTTATTAAGGTTTTATTTATTTCAAAGATACCGTTAAACTATGTTTATATCTAGATTTGCATGAGCACAATCAATATTACATAACAAACTAAAATTTTCCATCAAGCATCCAGCATTTTATCATAAATGACACAGCATGAAAAAGGACAAATCTTTGCACATAAAAGATTATTGATAATACAGCGCTAGAGCAATATATACCAGTCTTTTGGCTAACACTGCCTTTTTCTTTTGGAATGAAGCTTCATCACCAAGAAAAAATGATGAACTATCAGCATCAAACATGGTGTTTCCTTCTTCTCTATCGTACCTACACAAGGATATTCCAACAAGGACAGTTGAGAAAACATTTCAGCAGAATTCATATAGCCCACAAATGAAGAAATAAACCTAGGATATTCAATCTAGGATGAATTAAATAAATAATTTACCATGCACGGTCTGAATTATACTCCATGGCCAAGCGCATACTTTCTGTAATCTCGTAATTGTGTCCTTCTACCTAACCCGTCATATCGGCTTCGTCCTAAATATTAGGCATAAAAATTATAACAAAAAATTAACATTGAGAAATGTAAATAGATTACTATAAAGAACAGGAAAGAAGAAATAAGAGAAATATCATTGCCTCTAATCACTATCAACTAATTATTCATTCATTTCCAGAAATACTAGTTAAAGAGAAATATCTAAAAGGAGGGAATAGAGAGAAAGAAAAGAGAATAGGACAATTCCCTATACTACCTCAAATGACAGAGTATTTTCCCTTGAAAAGCTAATCTGGTTAGATGTCCGACCATATCTAGAACGTGGAAATTTAGCAGATGTCCCAGAGGCTCGTATTGGAACCGGAGAAGGAGATGCATAGTCCCAATGAGAAGCGCCAACTGTACCGAAATTCAGCACGAAAATAAAACTTGTTTTAACTCAAAATACTTAAATGAAAGAAGAAAAGAAAACTCAGTAGCCCATAAAAATGCCAAGTTAAATTTTGTATATGACAATCCAAATGCAAATGTTATTTCAGAGATAAAGTGTACCCAAACATGTATCTGTTAAGTAAGAAGTAAGACATACCAGGTGTCCCAGTTTCATATCTGCTTCGTCTTCTTCTAAAATCTTCACCATATGGACCATGGGTATCTCTTCCAATTCCATCATCACAGTAGTGTCTCTTTCTTGCATTCCTCTTTTCGCTTCTAGAAACATAGCCAAAACTTCTCCTCTCTGAACCATGTTTATCTCTCTCATACATTGGAGTTTTATACGAGACAGTACGGTAACTCCGATTGGGTGAAGCTCTAACCTTGAACTGAAAGAAAAATCCGACGCATATAAGGTTTAAAAACATCAAAAATCAAAATCCGAAACCCTAACTTCATAATCAAAACTTAAACCTAAATAAATAAATAGCTTAATTACCTCCATGGCAGAGGCGAATACAACCTGAAAATAGGATAACGGAACAAGGTTTGTAGTAATGTAGGGTAAAATAAACTCTATTCACCGGCTAATGATCAAAACGAAACAAAGCGTAAAACAAAACTTTCAGTGACGAAACGGAACTTTTGTAGGGAAAAAAATTAAGGAATCGCCGACGAGTTGTGAAAGCTTTGGGAACGAGCAAAAACGAAGGCTTATAACTGCTTTTCCAACTTCCAATAGGATTTTCTTCAGTTATTTAAGAGTAAATGAGAAGTTTAGCCTTTAAATTTTTTTATTTAGTCACTGAAAAATTTATCCGAGTCTAAATCTTATTTACTTCTTAGTTTTATAATTTAATTTATTGATAATATTATTTTATTTTAATATTTTATAAAACTACATTAAATTAAATTAAAAATTATAAGTCGACTCCTATTTGAATTCTAAATTTACTTAAACATGACTATTTAACAGATTTTTAGTAATATGTGTATTAAGATATATTAAATCAATCAAGTAGATCTTTAAATATAATTATTATTTATTTAGAATTCTCTAAGTAGTAATAATTTACTTCTTTTTTCTTATCTAACAAGTGATTTATATATTAAAATGAATTTTTATTATTAAATCTAAATTTAATAGAAAAAATAATAGACATATGATAAATTATCATCTTGATTATCAATTTAAATTTTTTAAATTAAATTCAACCTCTATAATTGAAGTAAATATAATAAATGATTAAAAACTTAATAAGATGGAGTAATTGAATAGATATTTCGAGCTTTATATGCTTATAGTTTAATTTAAATTTTATTATATATCGTGATTCTAATCTTAATTTTACTTAAAATTAGAATGAACGTTAGTCTAAATCCTTAAAACTTTTTTTTTCTTTCGTCACTGATTTAACCACCAGCGATCACTTTTATCTTCGTCGGTCCTAAATCTAAAAATCTTGTTATCGTGAATCGTCGACGAATATCTAACGATAAAAAAACGGATCTGATATTATTCAGACCTTTCTAAGAGCTTCATTAAAATGAATTATCTCAGTTTTTTTTAATCTTCTAAGCCTCCTCTTAATCCTAATCATTATATGTCTAAGATTACTTACCAGACATAAATGAATAGTCAATGATTTTATAGTTGAAAAATCGAGGCTAAACATAACATGCACGTAGCAGCAAAGGTGAGCTCATTGGCCGAGAATTCAGGTAGAAGTTTTATTTTATTTTGATCGAGTGAGTCCTGAATTACTAGAAGAAACATAACATGTCTATCATATAGAATTTATGAGCTTTTAAACCATCACATATCACATTGCAGAGTATGCAAAATATAGAATTTATGTCATTGGATGATTCAGATCATAGAATCAGACATCTAAAGCCTTCCTCCTCTCAGTGCAAGCACAAGATGAAGCACGGAACCTCCCTCGATATTGTATTCACGAGCGGTTTTGTCATCCGCGAGCTGCTTACCAGCATAAATGAGCCTGCAATCACGGAACAATTCCAGTGAAATTAGACATTACAATTTTGCAGTGGAGTCTATAAAGTGTCAATGACTGCAAAAGTGAACCACTAAAGCCAATTGTTTTATGTTCAACAAGCATCTTTAAGGGAGAATATGCACAGTATCAAACCAAGATAACAACGTAAAGGAAAATCCCAGAGAACAAGATGGCTACCTTTGCTGCACGGGTGGAATTCCTTCTTTTTCTTCAACACGTTCTTTAATCCGATCGATGGTATCAGTTGGCTCAATATCGATCTCGATTTCCTTTCCGGTGAGAGTCTTGACCTTGATCATAGTTCCTCCCCTAAGCCTCAAAACCAAGTGAAGAGTCGATTCCTTCTGGATGTTATAATCTGCAAGAGTTCGACCATCTTCAAGCTGTTTGCCGGCAAAAATCAATCTCTGCTGATCAGGAGGTATCCCTTCCTTGTCCTGTAAAGTGGAAATCCGCAAACAAAACATTACAGGGGTTTCATAAAATAAGGGTGATCATCATCATTTTTACAGGCATTTAATATAAGATAATCCAGCAAGTTAAGGAAATTAAACCATAGTATCTCATAAACCATATGAACCAGAACTTGAACGTCGGTATCGAATACAACTTATACAAGTATGTATCCCACATGCATGTTCTAATTTTCAAAAGCTTTTGGAGGATCATACCCCTTACTATGTTCAAATATGTGTTGGACAGATACTTTAAGAAAAATAAAGAGTTCGAATAATATGATAATCGATAGAACTAATACATAACAAATGATGAATTTCCCTGCATTTCTTGGAAAATTTCAAACCAAAGCTTCTTAAGATATAAATCAGGTAATAACTTTTCAAATTTTAAACAATACAGCATCATTTACCCACACTGTTCAATAACAGAAAAGCTATGAACAAATCAATAAGGCAAAAATATCACATAATGTTTCAATGTTAGATGATCATGGCAAGTTTTCACCAGTGAATATCACACTATCTCTAATCCTAAATAAAAATTGAGTTTTTTTTTTACAAAATAAGTTCATATTTCAGAATTCAAAGTATTTCCCATACCTAGAAAATTTGAATTCAGATTTAGCAGCATCGAATCAATTTAGCCAAACTTGGACCCAAGCAAAATTTATTGAAAATAAACGTAATTTCTTATCCAATTTGATTTTCTTTTTCTTCTAAGCTTTTCGTTTTCTGTACTTTTCTCCTCAACCAAACAGAAAGGTCAAGTAAGAATTCTCAATAAACTCAAAACCTAGCTACAGTTTCCCATCCCATATATAGAATTGTTTTCCCTAATCGGTTACTTATTTTTCTCATCAACCAAGAGGAGGCAACGATAGCAACACAAATTCCTTCAAACAAGATCAACCCAGACCAAAATGATAGAAAAAACGAGAAACAGAGAGGATTCAAAAGAAGAAAAACCTGAATCTTGGCCTTGACATTATCAATGGTGTCGGAACTCTCAACCTCGAGAGTAATAGTCTTCCCTGAAAGCGTTTTCACAAAGATCTGCATGTTTTTCCTCTACAGAAATCTGTTTTCTTCAAACAAATTGTTTGGCAGGCAATGGTTTTCTGCTGAGAAGCAATTTTTGCAGGGAAAGGAATATGTGAGTGTATAAATTATACTGTAGATATTAGTTTTGTGGTCAGGAGAAAGCGATCGGAGAATGGGAATCTCGCAAAGCTGTGTGCTATTAAAGGTCGGAATTTGCTGAGTGGTGGCTGGCGATGGCGGGGACCTTCACGCTACATTTGGAATTTTGAGGTGGTTAAATTAATTATAATGTAAATTTCATTTGAATATTTTTAGTTAAAATAAATTATAAAATTTAAATTAAGTTAAAGTTAATCAATTGAGTTTTTTTTTAACTTTAATTATAAATGTTTATGATGTTATAGTATTAATCAGAAAGATTATTTTATGGACCGGTTTTATCATATTATCTATGATCACTAACTATTAAAAATTAGTTAATTATTTTTTATTTTTCATGTATTTTTTCTTTTCTAATTAATCTCTTCTTAACCACTCACCACCTATTTATACGGTAATAAAAAAATGAAGATTTACTATCGAATAAATGAGATGAAAAATATAAAAATTAATTGATTACTTTTTAATGGTTAGAGATCATAGATGACGTGGTGGAACCGGTCCATAAATAATTTTATATAATCATAAATGATACATATGTATATTACTTTATATATTTTTATATTAAATATATATATCAAACAAAACAGAAAGACTTGACTAAAACTTAAAAATTTATCTAATAATTATTAAAAATATTTGAGTTATTTAAAGTTTTGTTTTCTGATTTTAATTTTATTTAAAAAATTAAGTCAATTTTATAAAATTATAATTTAAGTGAATTTGAATTAAGTTTCTTCACATTTATTTAAATTAAGAAAAAAATATACAAATCAAATGGACTTACCTTTATCATTTTAATCCTTGATTTTGGTTATAATATGCAATTTAAACCTCTGACTTTTTTTATTTTATAACTTGACCTATACATTTTTCCAAATAATATAGAGGAATTAAAACTTTATCCTAAAACCCAATCAATTATTTTGTATAAAATTTTAGTTTTTTTTATTCGATATTAAGTTACTCGTGTTCTTCTTAATTCACTGAATTACTATTCATGTTTAAAAATAAATCAAAATTTAAATTATTCAAAATATTAATTTTTTAGATTTTCAAAATAAATACATATTAATCTTACATAGGTTGAGAAATGGCAAGATACCAAAATTAAATATAAAATAAAAGATGGGTGTGTGCATTATTTCTTGGTTGTACTTTTGTTTCTTAAAATTTTTAATTTTTTTATAATTTGTGTTCATTTTAAAATTTTAAAAAATGTATGTAATTTATATTTATACTAAAAAATATTTTAATTTATACTTATCTTAAACGATATTTATTCCACCACCCAATCCATTACTTAACTATAAGACTATAACACGACATTCAATGATAGTATAAAAAGAGATTTAGGGATTTAATTTTGGGTAAATTATTTTAATTATCATTTAATTTTTAAATTTTATTTATTTGTATTATTGTTGTTAAAATTTTAACAGAAAAAAGTTAACGAGAGTGATGTGTCACCACTTGATTAGAGAGTCTACTTAAAAATAAAACAACGATTGAATTACTGAGCCAATATAAATTATTTGATATGAGATCCGAAAATATATTATCAAACGATTATGTTTTTAATAAAAATTAAAGATTATTAAAGAAATTAATAAAATTAATTAATATTCAAATATTCAATATTTATGATTTCATCCAGCATTAAGGCTTTTCCTGTCACCTACAAGTTGGAAAACTCAACATCAAATTCTATGGTTGGGTGAATTTAAAGGCATCATTATTTATGTATATTAGATAACTTTTCTGGATTAAACTGAAAATAAATAAAATAAAAATCGGGTCAAAGAAATTAATAATAATAATATTAAAGATTATTAAAATACAAAGTTTTCAAAGTGTTATCCACTTGTATTTCCAAACAATTAATGTGGATATTTATTTGTTTTTCTTGAACGCCTTTCCTCTTTCCCACTCCTCAATCCTCATCCTACCATAAAATACATGGAAATGTTACTAGTCATCCCGTGTAGGTAGATAAATTATCATATGATACTGGCTTATCGTATTATTTATAATCTTATTTAATAATATGTAAGAATAATATAAAGATTTACTTTAAAAAATAAGATAAAATTATTATTAGATAAGACCATGCGATGAACCAAACCTATCTAATAACTTTTCAGTGTGGGTTTGTAAATAAATAAGGTTAAACCGAGAATATGGTGTTTAGGGATGGGCATGGGTCGGGTCGGTTTTTTAGTCCACTCGCATCTGACCCGACTCGGTTTAGGGTGAAAAAAATCTGACCCGACCCGATTTTTAAGTTTTAAAATCCGACCCGACCGAATCATTTAAAAAATTAAAATTTTAGGGACTAAACTGTAAAAAAAATAAATTTAAGGATCTAGTCGTAAAAATATTTAATTTTAGTGACCTAATTGTAAAAAAATCAATTTTAGTGATCTAATTGTATAAAATATATATAAAGAGGGATCATTATTACAAATATTCTTAAAATATATATGGAAAAATTAAACTATTGGTCTCGAGTCGTGTCGGATTTTTCACTCTAGACCCGAATCCGACCCGACCTGAGACCACCCTTGAAAAACCCAACCCGACCCAAACCAAATTTTTTACCAAAAAATCCAACCCGATCAGACCGGGTCAGGTTGGAACTCGTCGGGTTTGGGCTCCATACCCATTCCTAATGGTGTTCATAAGAAAATTTGAAATTTGTATATAATTTATAATTTTTGAAAATACTATTATATATTTATCACTTTCTTAATATTAATTATTTCATCCACCCTGATTATAAATAAATTGTGAATTTAATCCATATATTTTAATTACATTAATTTTAATTAATCTACTTTTTGAACTTAGAAAATTACTATTGTCCCAAATGGTGCATATCATTATTGTTTAAATTATAGGAATTTTAAAGTACCAAATTAGATGATGGGAATTATATTTATAACTTATACTCAAAATTTAAAAATTATAAAAATTAAAACTAATATAATTAACAAATTATCGACCGGTTTAATAAGATGAGTCGTGAAGATAAATTCGTTAAATAAAATGATGATTTTAAATTCTAATTTTATAAAAAAAAATAAATTACATTAAGAACGATGATATATACTTTAAAAGATAATCAAAAATCTTATGAAATAGTTTTATATATATTTAACACAAATATTTTATGATAAGTTTTGTCATCGTGTTTCTTCAATACATCAAAATATAGTAATGAGAATTTTTTAAATGTAGAAATAATTAAAAATAAATAAATATTTGATGGACTAACGGTGTTTTTTAAATTTTAAAACGCCAAACAATAACAAGAATAAATTGTTGAATATAACAAGATTAATATTAATAAAAATTTGAATTTTTTAATTTTCGGGTTTTCGAATAATCCGAAACTTGAAATATTGCGATCTGTATCTGATCCGAAAAACTTAAAATTAGATCGAATATTCGATCCAAAAATAAAAACTGTATCAGATATCCTAATTTTCAGATCAGATCAATAAATAATTTGATCAGATTGACCGAATCAGATATTTTTTAACACCCCTATTACATACCCTTATTGTGTTTCGATGTTGCTCGAAAAAATAGTTTTTCTTATTTATTATTGTCTTTCCAATTTTCAAGATTTTAATTTGATTAGTTTAAATCGATTCATATCGTATACTTGACTTTACTTAAACGAGATACTAATTTACTTTTTACTTGTACCAACCCGTTAATTTCTCTTATTAAACATATGTATCATTTTATATAAATTATTTAACTAATAAATAAACATTAATAATTGCACAAAATATTAAATTAAAATATAAAAAATCAATCTAAAATTTCCCTATAATACAATCACTATGATTCTCAACATTTATGTTTATATTCAAAATATAGTAATATCTTATTTTCAATTCAATGAAAGTAACTATGAAACTTTGACCAAATAGAATAGTGTAATTAATATATTTTATTTATTTATTTTGAATTCAATGAAAGTAGCGTGTTATATTTTCTTTTGAATTCAATGAAAGAAGCGCATTAAATGTAAAAAAAAAATTATTAATAATAATTTTCTTTTATATATGATTAATTGTTCACTTGTGTGACTGAAAGCACTTTTAAGTGAAAAAGTGCTTTTTATCCAATAAACAATGCTAAACGAAAAAAAATCTTTTTTCCCGCAATTATAAAAAAACTTTGATATATAAGTTATTTTAAGTTTTTATTTAAAAAAAAATTAGTGTTTGGAGTTTATTTTAGAATATAAGTTAACTTATACAGAGTAGGTAGGAGAACACCATATGTATATGATAACTTGGGAGAGAACATCATGTGTATGTGGCGTTTTCTATTTTTTTTTAATATTTTTTATAATATTTAAAGGGAGAATACCACTTACATACGACATTCTCTTATTTGTACCGTAAAAATTATCTTAGATTCTCAAATATAGATAAGAATCACTTATATTCTAAAATTAAAATTAGATTGAATTATTCTAAAAAAAAATAGCTTGAATTTATTTATTTTTAAATATCTCATAGATAACAATATTAATAGAGTTGTTAAAATATATTTTAAATAACTATCCTATTTTAAGTTAAAATATTTTCTATAACATCACATTATAGAATTTAAATATAATTTAAATTAATATATTTTGTATATCATAACATAATATTTAAAACATATATTTTATCATTTTAAATAATATTTCTAAAATTATCTCCTAAGTAAGTAAAGTAAGCAATAAACGAAACAAATAAATTAGTTTAAATAATCTAATCAAACGGATTTATTTTCTTAATCAAAATTTAATTTAATTTAATAATAGTTTATAACCAATTATGACCTTCCATTTATTTATTTATTTATATTAAATAACGTAACTATAATATTCGCTATTAACACCTATAAATGGCTCACATATCTCTATATTTATTGTTACGTTACTCCAAGGGAAAGCAAAAAAGAAAGACTGTTCTCTCCGTCTCCAGAAATAAGAATACGAAGCTCTCTGGCTATGGCTGCCGACGTTAGCACTTTGCACAGAGTTTTAAGCGGGTACAAGGATGATCTAGCGGTGGGAAATGAATCTGTTGGAGAAAAATCAACGGCTTTGATTACTAAAGACTTGCTTGGCGCCGGAAGCGGTGGCTCCGCCTTGATCGATACCAAAAACGGTCAATCCCTAGAACTTGACCTCGACGTTCATGTCCCTAACGGTTGGGAAAAGCGCCTTGATCTGAAGGTACGTAAATCGTAATGTTTTCGTTATTGGATGATTTCTACACTGACGGTTTCAATTTCATCAACGGAAGTTTAATTTCCGTTGTTTTCTGTTTGGATTCCGAGAAAATGATGAAGGAAATTGGGAGATTAAACCAGCTTTTTCACTCTTTAAAGAAATCAACACAATTTGGTTGCCTCATTAATTAGTTTCTTCAACTGAAATTTACCATTTATTTATAATCAGATTCTAAATAAATACTAGATCCATTCATAATTTTACATTTTTATTGCCTTGTAGAATCGATTTTAATGAGCAATAAATAACATTAAAATTTACATTTATTTACCTAAAAATTAATTTTCTCTTTAATAGTCTGCAACTTCAAATTCCGCCTGCTATAGTTTACTTTTATTAATTATTATAATTTCTCTTTGAATCGTCGCATTAATCGCAATGATTTTCTTTAACATATTAGCATAATGAATTTCAATATTTTTTTTTGTTTATTTTATTTGATTAACGTTAATTGATTGCAGTCTGGTAAAGTGTATTTGCAAAGATGCAATTCAGCAAATTCTTCATCTTCTTCCGATGTGACTAAGCACCAAACTAATCAAACAGTAACAAAGCTTCAAGGTTTGAATTTCCCGGCATCGCCATTGTCGTCTTCTAAACCTTTGCTAAACTTATTTGATGAGAGCAGCTTGGAATTGAAATTAGTCTCTTCGTCGAGCAAGTATCAGAGTGTATGCACCCTCGATAAAGTAAAATTTGCACTCGAAAGATTTCAGAAAGAGACGATTAAGAAGCGAACATCACCGTCGGCTTTGTGGAAATCACCCTTGTCGCCTTCGTATTCTTCCTCATCGTCTTCGATCAAAGATTCACCGGAGAGTGAGTTAGAGGAAAAAAAGCTTGCATCGCCGATTGTGACGGGCTGCCCAGGTTGCTTATCTTATGTGCTGATAATGAAATATAACCCTAAATGTCCTAGATGCAATACCCTTGTTCCTATAATGTCCGTTGCTAAGAAACCTCGCATTGATCTTAATATATAATTTGAGGAGAAATCGTATTACGAATTATTTCGTTATCTATAAGACTAACCAATATAATACATCTATTTAATTAATTTTTTCATCATATTTTTTATCGAGTGAATGTTCACTAATACTTATTTTCAATTAAATTTAAAAACAATTTTTACTGGTACCAACTTTTAATTATACAACTGTTTTTTTTTTTCCGCAAAAATTTATCCCAATCAATTCATGCCGTATATATTTGATTTTATTCGACGAATATTTTAACAAAAATATTTTACATATTACTGGTACCAACTCAGGACAAGAAGAAAAAACCATCAGTTGTGTTCAAAACAATACTGTTGTGACCTACACTTTGTCCAATGATCATCTTTATTGTGTTTGCTGCATGAAGATAAATACAGGCCATTTACTATACCAAGTCATTAAGACACACAGTAAATGAGAATTTAATTTTTCTTTAAAGATTTTCTACCTACTCATTGCAGATTTTAATGATCAGTTTTCATAGAAATATAATGTATTTTATTTTAGCAGAAGGTATCTAGTGTACTCTTTATTAAAAATTTAAATTTTGGTGTTGAGACTTAAAAAAATTAGATTAAAAGATTGTTTAGTCTTTATAATATTCGATTTCAATAAATTAATCAATATAAAGATTAATTTTTAGTATCAATATATATGAGATAAGATTTAGTTACACAAAACAAATTATTAGTTTTACAAGTTTTTTGAATTGTTGAATGAGTAAAACGAATATTTGAGATTAATAGTAGAAATGTGAAGTTTATCATGTGAGAGAAAAAGTAAAGAGTTAATCTAATTTATCTATCAATAATCCAAAAAACGTGTAAAATTTAAAATGGTTTATGTGTGTAAATGAATCATAACCTTATATATATAGTTTATTTTAATTTTGAATATATACGATTAGTATAATGACTATACATCTCAAATTCCTCTCAGCCCGTAAATTAAAGAGATTAAATGTTTAAATATACTTGATCTCAATAATCTTTTACATGTGGGAGTCCGATTTGCAACATGTATTGCTTGAGGTAGATAGTTTGAAAGTCGTTCGCATGGTTACAAAACGTAACTCTGCACAGGATACGAGTTTTTTTTTGTTAGTACAAGTCATTTTGAATTAGTTAGCCATAGATTTGGAAGTTCGGGTTTGTCACATTCTTCGGACGGCTAATAAAGTTGTAGATGGTATGACTAAGCTATCTCGAATTATGTATGTAGATTCCTTAAAGGAGGTTAATTTAGATCATCAGTTATTCACGGTGCCTTCGAATCAATTAATTTTGATGTCTATGATCTATCTCGAATTATTTTATTTGAAAGGATTACCCAATACAAATTTTTCCTTTATTTACGTTTAAGTTTTTTAACGATATATTTGGATATTTAATTATCTTTTTCATTTGTTAAAAAATAATCTTCTATATATTCAACAATAATATCAATAAAACTAAACCCGGTCTACTAAATTCTCTATTACTCAAAACCCAAAAGTTTAATTTTAATTAATTCTCTCAAAATTATGACTCGGTAGGTGAGCCTAATCGAAGGCGTAAAAGATGGGACCAAAATAATCAACGGCTTTTTAAATAATATAAGTAATTAATTTCAGACTGGTCAAAGGAATTCGAAGATAAATTATTTTATTGCATTGGAAATTTATAATTATTAAATATTGAATTAATTGCTCAATTTGCCAATTTTTAATAATGTAGAATGGTCAAATTTTCACTAAATTAAAATGGAAAGATTAATTTCTCATTTTAGAAAAAATAAAGGATGAAATTCACAATTAAATCAATTACATATGAAGATATCGAATATCAACATGATTTTATTAATATTTCAATAATTTTATATATTTTAATACAATATATTTTTGAAATATAATACAATATATCACAAATTTTGCATCATTTTATTAAGGTTTAATATTAAATAGGTGTTTAAATTATACTTATAAATTATTTTTGGTGTTTAAATTATTTTCAATTCTAAATAGATGTTTAAAGTTTTAATTTTAGTCATTTTAATTGCGTAATCGTTAACTAATTAAAATATGATAAATGACGTATTTTAATTTTTAATTTCTTTTAAAAATCTAATATGATTACTCTAATGTTTTGGGATTTTATTCGATTTTTATATCAAGTTTAGCTCATAACCTTTTGTAATTACTATATATCTCTTGACCTACGAATTAGAATTTTATTCTCGAAGCTCAAATAGGGTTAGAGACGATGATTGTTACATCTTAATTAGGAGAACAATTGAACCGTTTTTGTATAAATCATCGTAAGGATCTTCAAAAAATATCCGTTAAAATCTTTAATTTTTATAAAGTTAAATGAACATAAGGGTAATTTATCTATTTTTTTAATAAAAAAAAATCTCTCGTCTAAATATGACCTGTTGGGGTGAATTTTAAAATTCTTGATAAATTTCATAAAAAATAATTTGAAAGTGATCTATATATCGTTATAAACATGATTTAGTTTAATTTTATTTACGATATGCATTGATTGATTTTGAAATGTATTTAAAAAATATAAATATTTGAATGTTGAAATATCGTAAAAATTTAAAAATACATTTATTATAAAATAATTTTAACAATAATTTTGAAAAATAGCAAAAAAATGTAAGGTAGAATTAGAAGTAGTTTATATTGTTGAAAAGATTATCAAATTTAGTTTCTTTTAGAATAAACGGATCATGATTTATAATTGTAGATTATCAATTACATATTTTCTTTTAAAGATAGTGCAAACTGTTATGTTTTAATAATTATTATATTAGTAATGTTTTATAGTTTTAAAATGATTAATTTATTGTTGGTAAAACTAAATTTATTGTTTATATTTATAATTTTGGAGATCTAATATTGAATATTTGTTTTAATATATTAAATTTTATTTAAATTTTTAAATACGAGATTAATAAAAAATTATAGAGATCCGTAAAGGATGAGTATAGGAACGAAAATATAATCAAAATGTTTAATGAAAATTTATCAAAATCGTACCCATAAATATTGATGATGAAATAAAAAATACAAAACTATTCCTGCCCTGGACACAACAATTTAACTAAAAATCAAAGATTGATAAAAATATAAATATTATAGATTAAATTCATCATCAGTTCATCACAACAACTCAAAATGTGTTACAATAATATGACATAATTTTTTATAGTCCACTAATGTAGTTTTTAAATCAGTATGACATAATTGTTTATAAAAAAACATGATAAAGTCAACTCTCTTCAAAATATGAACAAGTTCAATGGAAAAGCATATAGGATATATATATATATATATATATATATATATATATAAATTAGTATCTCTTTTTACGTCTCTTATTGTTTTTTTTTAAAAAAAAATAAATTTTAAACTCTAACCCTTATTTTTTATATCATAAACCCTAAATTATACACCCTAAAAAATACATCATACCCTAATTCTTTAAACTATAACCACAACCCTTAACCTTGAATTCTAAACTTTAGGCCTTAAACCCTCTAATTTGAAGCGGAAACACATAGAAAAGAACCAGTCGATTTGCACCCGGTATATATACCCTCCTCCCTTGAAAATCGACTACAAATCTAATCTCATGGATGCCACCAAGAGGTGAGACTGAGACAGGAAATCTAACCCCACAAGGCATAAACATGGAGGTTTTGAACTAACCCAAGCTATTTGTTTGATATCTGCAGGACAGAAGACGTTGCCACGGTCACTGTAATGGCTGCAAAAGAGTTGCTTCGAGAAAAACACTCGTATTTGGATGTCAGGTGAGATATTAAAAACACAACTTGGTCTCTCTTTTTGATGTGTTTTTCTCCCCAACTACAGTTTATATCCGCACTTCAGAAGAGAAAGTTCGGAATTTTTTACATAGTGTAAGTTAATTCTAACCTGTCGTAAAGTATAAATATAAAACCAAAGATAAATCTTTTTGTTTAGGACATCCGAGGAGTACAATATAAGTCATATTGACAACGCCTTCCATGTTCCATACATGTTCCTCACACAACAAGGTGAGTTATTTGAAATTATCTTATATAATCGCGGGGATTAATTAAATATATTCTAATTCGATTGATATCGTTATTGTTATTGAACAGAAATATTACTCTAATATGATTTGTGTTATCCGATAATAAATAGTATTAATTAAGAATTTATCGTCGTTTTTGAATTAACCAGGTCGAGCGAAAAATCCAGAGTTCCTACAGGAGGTCTCCTCTATCTTAAAAAAGGATGATCCCATAATTGTGGTAAGGAAATATTAAAGGATTCTTTATATATATTTTTTTATAATTTATTAATATGAATGATACACAAATAACTGGCAGGGTTGCAACAGTGGAGGAAGAGCCCTTCACGCATGTGTTGATCTTCTCAATGCTGTGAGTATATATATCTTTACGTGTTTATATCGAATGAACGTAAGATTTTAAGTACGGTAAATATATAAAATTTTATAAAGTAAAAATATCATATACGGATTTTAAATTTTTAAAAAGTGTAACTGTGTCTTCTAATATTTTCTCGGTCCATCCGTGATTATAACTCTAATATGTCAAATACAAATCATAGCATCAAATGAAATTATTGTTGGAGACAGGGGTACGAGCATGTGAGCAAGATGGAAGGTGGGTATTCAGCTTGGGTGGACGCCGGACTTGCAGCTGCCGCGGCCGGAGATAAACCTGCTGAAGAGCTCAAAACTTTCTGCAAATTCCGGCCTTAATTAAAATTAAGTTCTACCTCTGTATCAACGTTTGTAATAAGCTGTGATTTGCTGCACCATACGTGTTATGACTCAAAAGAGGGAGGTTTGTGTGAATAAGATATTTCAACCAGAATTAACTCATAGTCAAGGTTTATATTTGGAGGGGGACCAAATTTTAATTTTGAAAAATTTAAGGGATCTAATAATTTCCCCCAAGTTTTAGGGGGACCATGGCCCCTCTAGTTCTCATTGTATTCCATTCCTGATGAAGATGATGAAACCATAATGCTGAACCCAGAATCCTCTGTTGATTATTTGATGGAAAAGCAAGAGGACCATTTTGTATGATTTAATAACTTAGGTGATTATTTGTTAACTCTTTATAATTAAGTGATTCATTTAAAAAGTACCCTATAGTTAAAGGACTATCTACATAATTTACCCTACAAATTAGTTTTATTGAAGGCCAGTCCGGCCCAACTGTCCTTAGACTTGGATCATTTCGAAGACAGATAAACTCTAAACCCAGTGGTGCATTCGGTTTGATTACAGTTTAATTCAGTAAATTATTTTAATAATTATCGGTTTATGATTTGTTAATTTTGAGTTTTTATTTTTTATATTATCATTAATTTTTAAAAATGTATATATTGTTTTGACAAAATAGATTTATATCTTAGGACTTTTAAATATTTAAAGGTAAAATTTTAAGTTATTTTTCATAGATATTTATCAAAAAAATATATAAAATAATAATTAAAAGTATATCTACAATATTTTAAATATAAAATATATATTTTTATCTTATAAAAATAATTATAAATTAATTTAAAAATAATTTTAATTTAATTTAATTAACCACAATTAATCATAATTCATAAACTTATTAATTATAATACCTCGATTCAATTTAGTTTTTAATTCAATTTTTAATTTTACAGTTAACCATGCAGACAAGGAGTGACGACTATGTTTATCTCAACATTTCACCTCAACAAACTTTTAAGAACATGTCGTTGGACAAGGAGTCATTCAAATTCAACCCTCATGGCTGTACCCAGAAATCAAATAACAACCGGAAAAGCAGAAGCACTACACTCCCCTCGATGTTGGCTAGAGATGAACATGAAGTCATCAAGAAACTTGGTATGCATTTTGCTCTTCTTCGTGACATTAAAGCGAACGAGAGATTACGAGTCGAGTTCGATTGGATCATCTCTGCAGTTGTATGAAGAATATGTCATGTTTAAAAATAGACAAGGAACATTAATTATACATTGGAAGTGAAAGAGAGATCTTGGGATATATTAACGGTGGTACTGTATATCTTATTAGACATGTCTTTAGGAAGAAGGTAATGGTCACGTGACAAGTAGTATTGGAGTGACCTTTTGACTGCCCGATTTCACGTCGAGTGCCTATAAGAAGGATAGGCAGGGTGAACAACCGTGATAAGAGGCCAATCACGAGAGTGAAAGCTCGTGACGAGGACGTCATAAGGTTAAGTGGGAGAGAATGTCACGCCTGAAAAAAGACAAAAAACATTAATCCCATATCAAAAAGATAAAGAAAAATCTTGGGATATATAAATGATGGCGTTGCACTATCTTATCAGATATATTTTTAGAAAAAAAAATATATATATTTCTGATTTAACAGCGAGTTGCTCCTTTTTTTTTGTTGTTTAAAATAATAATAATAAAAAAAGTATAAATCCATAAATTATTTATACTTCATAAATAGATCCAATCATGAAGACCGCGTTGTATAATGTTAACATAGGTGTACGTATTACTGGAAATAATAATAATAATAATAATAATAATAATAATAATAAAATACAATATTGACGAGTTGTATTTTATTGTCTTCATTCTTGTCAGGCTTTAGTGGTTTGCGGCAGATTTTACATATTTTTTAATCATTTAAATACTCATACACACTTATTGAATTATTTTTTAAAATATATAGTATAATGTCTTTATTATTCACTTTTTTTTATCATAAATAGAAAATTATAAAATATTTAAAAATATTTTATTATAAATTGTATCAACAATAATATTAAGGGTAAACTACCCCAGTGACCACCGAACTATTTGGGGATACCTATTTTGGTCACTCAACTAAACAACTCGTCAATCAGGTCACCCAACTTTAAAACCCTACCTATTTGAGTCACCGCCGTTAAAATTTTAACAGAAAAATTAACGGTGATGATGTGGCAGTTAATGGTGGTAACGTAGACGTTAATTAAAATCTGTAAAATTACACATTTAATCCCTCTAATTTATTTATTATTTTAATTTAATCCTAAATTTAAATTAATAAATAAAATTAAACACCCAATCGATTGATGACACGTGTCATCACCGGATTGGGTGAATATTTTTATTTATTAATTTATTTTTATTAATTATTTAATACAAATCTTAACCACTAAAAATCACCTATCTCATCATTTTTTTTTCATGTCATATATTTTTCTAAATAAATCTTCACTTGCAAAAACTGTTTTAAAAATGAATTAACAGTAAATATAATTAGAGATTCACTTGAAAAAATATATGAAATGAAAAAAAAATAATAAAATAAATAATTTTTAATAATTAATCTTATAGATGACATGATAAGACTTACTTATGATATAATTTCTCTTTACGATCAATACTTATACCCTAAAATCTTAAAATTCTTTCAAAAAACAATGAAAATCCTTACAAGATAAATGTGTTTACACTTTGTATAATTTAACACTCAATGAAATCTAGACACTTGACTAATATTGATAATTGAAGCTCATAAATATTTTTTTAATAAATAAAAAATTAAGATTTTTAAGTTTAAATATAAATTTTGAGTATCGAATTTTTTTAGTTATTTCGAAAACATTTAAACAAATAAAAAGAACCTTTGCAAACCTTCTAGACACGTTTTACAAGTAAATAAAATTTTAAAAATATTTTTAAAAATTAGTTTAAGTCCAAAAATATTTTTTATTTTAAATTTTATTAAAATCAATATCTCAATAATTTGAATAAATTAAGTTAAATTTATTTCTACGATGATTTTTTATAATATCTAGCCTAGATTCGTCGAATAATAAATCAAATATAGATAATTATATCAAGAGGAAAAAAAATCTTCCACAATTGTCCGATATATGTTTTTTCTTGTGAGCTCTAATAAATCTTTATAATATTTAATCTAAATTAATCGATTAATAAATAAATACAAATAATTATATAAAGAGAAAATAAAGATTCTCCCAATACTTCTTGTCCAATATATTGACCTACTTGTATATAACAACCCAACATGGAAAAAAAGTCACTTAAACATGTTGTGTTTCCTACAAATTTGGAAATATCCCATGTTTTTTAATAAGAAAAACTTAGGCTATAAAGGAAAATTCTGCAACAGACGTCGAACACCGTTAATGTTGTGATGAACACCATTAAATTAATTAATAAAAATTTAAAATCTTAAGGACTAAGTATGTAATTAATAAAAGTGTGATAAACTTAACATATTATTAATAATTATATGATTAGTCCTTTAGATTTTTATTCTTTATAAATTAATTTAATAATGTTCAGCGGTGTTCAACATTAACGATGTTTAGCAGCGTTCGACGCCCGTTGTAAACTCATCTGGCTATAAAAATGATGATTTATTTGACCCTAAATTAAGATAAATTATATTATGGGTAAGTTTCACCACGTTATTTATGGGTCAAATCACTAGAAAAACATTAATCTCATCATTTTTTTATGTCATATTTTCCTAAGTGAATCTTCATTCATATTTACTGTTAATTTATTATAAAAACAATTTTTATCAAGTGAATATTCACTTGGGAAAAAATATGACATAAAAAAATTGATGAAGTTGATGAATTTTAGTGGTTGGTCCCGTAGGCACGTGGTAGGACTTACCTATGATATAATTTTTCTTAAATTAGAGAAAGAGGGAGTTAATTTAGAAAAATTATATCATGGGTAAATCTCACCACGTCATCTGTGGGACCAACCACTAAAAATCACTTATATCATCATTTTTTCACGTCATATATTTTCCAAAGTTAATCTTCACTCATATTTATTGTTAATTCATTTTAAAAACAGTTTTTTTTCGAGTGAAGATTCACTTTAAAATTTTAAAAAATATATGACATGAAAAAAATGATAATATAGATAATTTTTAGTTGTTGGTCCTATAGACACATAATAAAACTTACCCATGATACAATTTTTCGTTAATTTGAGATTATTATTGAATTGTGGAGAGTAATTTTTTCCTTATTATGAAAATGAAATCTTTAATTTGACGCACAAATTAATAAAATTAAGCATTAAATTTGAATCGGACAATAAGCAAATACGATTTCTATTTTTATCAAGGTAACAAGAAAAAGAAAACAAATATGACATTATTTTCTGAAACATATTATATGATAATTTTTTATAAATATTGATATATAATTCATTAATCTATTAATTTAAATTGAATATTTTAAAAATTAATTCTAATGATTATATTTTTATTTAATTTATTTTACTTATAAAATCAAGATTTAACCTTTAACATTAAATTAAATAACATCTGATGTTGTAAACCGAACTAATGGACTATGTTATGGCATAATTCCGTAAAAGATTATGATACCGATGGTTGGCAGAGATATGATACGTACATTAATTACGTCATTATAGAATAATTTTAGGATAATCCAATGCAAAATTAAAAAGATATTATTTCTTAATCATTAAGCATGTAATGAAAATCTAATCTACTTATCCTGGGAGTGAATTTGAATGAAAACCATGGCTTTGTTTCTTTATCATTTGGTATGTTGGCACATTAACTGCCGGAATACACGCCTATTTTAATACTATAGATTCTATTAAGACCAAGTATGATTAACCGTAAAATTAAAAATCGAACTGAGGTATTATAATTTATAATTTACGAACCGCGGTTAATCGAATTAAACCGAATTTGATTTTTAATTAATTTTTATAAGGTAAAAAAATATATTTCATACTTAAAATATTATAAATGTATTTTTATTTTTTACTTAAAAATAAGTATTTAATAAATATTTATAAAAAATATTTTAAAATATTTATCTTTTAATATTTAAAAATCATAAAATAAAATTATTTTATGAACATAAAATACTTTTTTTAAAAAATTAACGTTAAGGTGGAAAATCGAAAACCGAAGTTAACTAAACCGAAAATCGACGGTTACTAAAATAACTTACCAAATTAAACCGAAACCAAACAGAATACACCCCTAGATTCTATGTTTTTGGGACAAATTTTTTACCTTCAAGAATTTAAATTACGATTCTAATTATGTTTTCGATTATAATATTTTATTACGATTATAGTTAATAACAGATTAAAGATAATTATTTAATATAAAAATAAATTTATATTTTTTCCTTTACAGTTCCTTTTGCTGTATAATTAAACTGCATGAATGACAGTTGTCAGAATCTAAGGAAATGGGAAATTAAATAAAATATTCAGTAGGGAAAAAAATAGAAAAAACAATTCCTCCATTTCTGTTCAGTCTTTCTGGTTTACATCCAAGGACTAAACAAAAAAGAAAAAAAAAGAAAATGAAAACCAGGAATATTTCCCCCCTTTTTCCTTTAACCTTCTATATTTACACAACCAAAACGACAACGTTTGGTTACCGTTTTCTTCCTCCTAGAAATCGAAAAAACAGTCGTCGGAGAAAGAACGGAGATCTTGGAGGTCACGTGACTCCACCCCAAGTCTCAACGCTTCCATAACCCGTTCGAAAACCAGCACGTGACAGGGAATATGAAGCACCCCTTTCTGTTCATACCCGTACTCCTGAGCCGACTTATTAAGCAAACCAACGAAAACCGGGTGGTTCAGAAACTCGGCGCTCACGACAAACCGCTCCATCTCTTCCCCCACATACACAGGGACGTGACCTTCGGGAACCGACCGGCGTCCCGGCTTCTTCGAGGAGGATAAGGGGTTGCGAAATGAGTCGTTCCGACGCGTGGCGGTGTTGTTGCTGGTGGAGGAGTCGGAACGGAGGAGTTTGTATTGTGTTGAAGTATCTGCAACGCGAGAGAGACGGCGGATGAGTTGTTTCATTTGGCGTTTTTCTGAATTCTGAAAAAGAAAATAAATCTTGTAGTGTGACGGTGGTGGAGGTATTAAGTATGGAGGTTGTGGTGTCGGGGGTTTGGTTTGTTGAGGAAGAAGAAGAGCAAAGAAAGGATCTTTGAGAGCGAGTATGGAGGAAGGCGAGTGTGAGACGCAATATATAAAGAAGATGAAAGAGAGAATTAAAGAAAGGATTTTTGATGATGATGAGAGAGAGAGAGTACAGGTAGGAGTACTTGACAGGTACAATTACAATCATTATTTTATTATATATTAAATATAAAAACAGATTAATGCGAGGTAAATTATATAAATGGGTTTAGAGTATGTTTTAATTTTTATCACGGTGATTTTTTTTCTTTGTCCCTCAAGTTTAATATGGATATACAGTTTGTGATCGTGGATAGTTTGTCGCGACGCTCAATTTTGATTTGCGATTCTCAGTGGTCTTTCAATAGATTAATCTCCTTTTGTAATTTGTTTGCTGATGCAATTAGATTTGTTCGTGTCTATTTTTTCGATCGAATCTTTGGATAAGTTTTTAATTTTTTCTATATATGGTCCTTATATGATCTAAAGTGGTTAGTTATAAAAAAATATTCAAATTATGTATTTAGTTTACAATTATAATTATAAATCATTATTGTAATGTTGAGTATTTTCTTGTTTAATAAAATTAATCGCTTTTGTTTAAAAATATATATAAATTAATTTTTTATTTAAAAATAATAAATTATTTAGATATTATTTAAAGTATAACACATGATTATATCTTTCGTAATTAATGCCCATGAATGAATTCAAATATTTAAATTTAATAAGTTTAATTGCAATTTATTTAAATAAATATATTAAGTTGGTTATTTATCTTTATTTTTATATATATTTTTATATATTTTTTCATATAATTAAAATTAAAATTTAGAAAAATAAAATTTATTATCAGTTTAGTTTAGATCAATTTATACAATATATATTATACGTCAGACTAGAATTATCATATATTAGTATTTTTATATATTTTTTTAATTTTTTAAAATCTATTTTTGATAAAAAAAAATCTGAAGAACATATTTTGAAAATTTTTAGTTTTAAATATATTTTATAAATTTTATTTTTAAACAAGTAATAAATTATATCAAATTGTATATTAAAAATATAAATCTCACTATCAGAACCATGTCTTTTCCGTAGTCCGTGGCAGTACAGTTCCGTGATTTCTTTTTCACCCCGTTCATCTGTTGCCTACGTGTCAACTTCTCTTTTCTATTACCCTCCCAAAATCGCGTGAGAACAACGTCCAATCAAATTTGACCATTCTCAAACGTGTAACACACGCTCAGTTTTGAGATGGAGGATGATCGGTGCTGTTACAAAGAAAGTGAAAAAGCCATCGTTTCCTCTTTTTACTCGAAAAGACAGAATAATATGGTATCTTGGTCGATAAATGTTATTCATGTTACGTAGAGTAGAATACTATAAATTAACACGAGTCATCTAGCCTTAGTGATTAAGGGAATAGTTATTGTTCTTAGAGGTCATGGGTTTGAACACCAGTAATATCAACACAGTATTTGAGTGATCAATGTTTAAAGTTGAGAGTATACTCTAAAACGAATATTATTGTAACACTGTAGCTGATTTAAAAAAATATTACAATATAAAAAAACTGTGATTAATAATTAATGACTTATGATACGAGTTAATTCGAAATAATTAAAATAAAATTTTGATAAATCAAAATATAATACAAATTTATTATTTTTATATAGAATAAATTGTTATTAATATATTACAAGTTACATTATATGTTTAAATAAGATTATAACAAACAAAATAAAAAATACAAATGAATTGTCAAGTTGATTCATCGACACCACGGCTGTTTCATATTTGCGGTGATCTTTTTCTTTAATCCAAAGACAGATTTTGGCTTTTCTTAATGTTCGTATTTACTTGAGTATTCCATACATCTTATTTTTATCTAGACTTTTTTATTATTGTTTTCTCGATTTTTGGGTTTTATCTTAATTAATTTGAATTAACTCGTATTATACACTTAATTTTAATGACTGAATTTTTTAATAAAGATTTATGAACTCTGTCTTTTTATGTCCAATCAAATGTACTGCGATGATTACAACTGTGAAAATAAACTTAGTGCCAAAGGATTTGTCCAAAGCTACTGTAGAAACATTATTTTTTGTGGTTAGAAAACTATATCTTAATTCAGACATTACTTAATACATATATGGAGGTTACTATGATATTAATAAAATAAATAGATTTAATTAACTAATTTGTTAAATAATATAACGAAAATAAGTCACGATATAATTTATCACGAAGCCAAGATAAACCATGTGAACAACTTTGTTTATGTCCTTATCAAGTCATGATTTAAAATTTGAGTGATTTGGATGATCAAACCTCACAACCATCCTGTTTCTGTTATTCATAAAAAATCGATGGTCATTTTCATCACGTCACGTCAAAACACAAGGTTACAAAAATTAGGGAACGGCATGCAAACGATTGATAAAAAAAAATAGTTGGGTTGAGTTAAGTTTTCGAATTTTTTTATGAATTCAATTATAATTATTTATAAGATTATGTATTCTAATTTAAACATTTTTTTATATCTATATAGAAAATACATGTATATTTTTTTATATTTTAACATGTAACACATATAATATATCGGAGGAAAATAAGAGAGTTGACTCGAGTTTAAAAACTAATTACTAAAAATTTTAAGTTTTTTCCTTCTATAACTAAACTTTATTTATTTTTTTTTTCGAGTAGAGTTTTTAAAATTACAAATTAAATCAAAATAAATCAAAAAATTTTATATCAAGTAAAATATTTTAATTTTTCGAATTAAATCGAATTTTACTCGTCTTACGCACAACAATACCACCAAAGAGAAATACGTGTACAAAAGCAACGCTACTAAGAAACACCAATCCAATCCCTATATTTTTAAAAAAATTATTAGGTGAATCATGTTCACTATATCATCTATAGTCTCAATCAATCATGATCGTTCATTTTAATTTTTTTTTCAAGTGAATCATCTCTTCTTTCCTACATATAATTAGTGGGTGAATAGTTATTAGCTAGTTATTTAAAGATAAATAATCCTAATTGCTTGGACCATGGATGACGTGATAAACATAGTTCACCTAATAATCTCTCTTGTATTTTGTAATATTTAACCCATCAAACACATCTAAATCAGTAAAACAGTGTGTGAACTAAAGCATGACATACCAGGCACAACCAATGATTGTTTCTCCAAGCATAGCCATGGCAATGTAAACACACATGTATCGAAATCATATATTTTATTGCAATTATTTCCGTATTAAGAAAAAAAATTATAGTGTGTTTACATGTTTTATTACACTATAGGGTGTCTTGTTGTAGTTAATTCGGAGTGTATTATGAGTTTAAAGTTGAATAATAATGACATCATCAATGGACCTTGAATTGATGATTCACATAGAAGAATATACTGTTTAAAGTTACAAAACATGAATTATATGAAAGAAAAAAATAAACACCACAACATATATTTTAACAAAGAATAAAAGTATATCATGAGAGTCACAAATAATTATTTTTTTTTCTTCTAAAAACATGTTTAATAAAATACATAAGATATAATTTATATATTTCAAGATTATTTTTATATAAGATTAGTAATACTTGTTTTTTTGTTGGATGTGACATTCTCTTTCACTCAACCTCGACATTTTTCACTTGTCACGATTATTCATTCTGTCTACCCTAATTACGAGTGCTCAACGCAAAATTAAACTGCCAAAAAATCATTATGACACTATTTGTCATAAAATTATTTCTCTTTTCTTAAAAGATATTTTTAATAAGATGTATAATATTACCATTTACATATTTTAAAACTATTTTTTTAGTATAAAATCGATATGTAATAATATTCTCAAACAGTTCATCTTACAACCGACAAAAACATGTTCATTCATAGAATACTGTGTTACCTTAATAGAAACCAACCACGGGTAATATTTGATTTGTAAAGCCAATTGTTTTACCGTTAAATAATGACTTGCAGAGTATTTAAATAAATATATATTCTTATAAGAATTCCAAATTAAAAATTATTGTCAATGTTTGGATTTAAATATCTGTATACATAAATTAAATTATTTGTGACAGTTTGAAAGTCATTACCTAATCATGCATCGTTCACACTGCACGTCATTGCTTACTAACTGCTAAGGAAAATAATATTTTTAATTTTATTTTGATAAAATTAAAAAAAAATTGCTCACATCTAAACCCATTGTTTTATTCAATTACCTAAATAATTAGATTGACACGAGCTTAAACGATGTCTATTAACACAATTAAAAGAAGAAAGGAATAATCATGTCTTAACACAATTAGTTGTGAATATCTTGGTTCAAACATCAATAATAAAATATAAATTTTTATTATAAACATAAAATCATACATGATTGAATAAAATGACTTTAAAGTACATATATATTATATTTTTTACTAAGATAAAAATATTTTTTACTAAAATTATAATATATTTTTAAATTTTAAATTAAAAAAAGCATATTATAATTTTAAATTATACAGGACCTCTTAAACCTTTAAACCACCCTTTATTATTCAAAAATGTTGTTTATTATTTTTTATCGTTTAGTGTTTATAATTCCAATAAATTCAACGAGTGAATGATCAGTGTATAAATCTCGATTAAGATTTGAAAGGTTATCAACTAATTTTAATTATTTAGTAGTAATTATAATTATTATTCTAGTGTGTTTTCAAAGGGTTGGCTTTGGATTCTTATAAGAGTTGGAAAAATGATAATTATCATTATTATTTTAAAAGTTTCTAAACCTTGATTGCTTGTTGAATTGAAAACAACCTGACCTAGTTTCTTCCTTGCAATCCATAACCAAGGAAAAATTTGTTCACATATACTTCAACAACTACACTAAGTTAATTAGAGTTTAGGGTTTAGTCTATCATTCAATCATTATAACCAAATAATTCATAAATAGTTAGAGTTTATATTCGAATCTTTATCATGCATAATTTTATGTACTCTTGTTAATAGAAAAAATATTTTATATTGTATATAATTTTATAAAATTATTTTTAATTGATATAATATTTTTATCAAGTTAGTATAGTTTATATGATAACGTAATATCATCGTACAGTGTTGTATAAGTTTATCACGTCATTTCAAGTCATTTATCATCGGTTGAATAACAGTTTTTAACCGCAGAGAAACTATTTTAACCAAAAATATGATATTAATAGTTGAATTACTCTAAAAAAATAGATGTCAAAGTAGTTATTCTGTCGAATGTTAGGGATATTTTTTATTCTGTGTTTAATTACAATATATTAAAATTACAAATTTATTTGTATAGTGTAATAATGGATTATAATTGTAGTCGTATGAATATATATCATAAATAATGAAAACATGGCAGTTGGAATTCAAATAATAATAACAATAATAATAATAATATTCCATTCGAAAATTATTAAATTTATGTTTGAATCTGAGAGTGGACCGACTTGAACCGAGTGGACCATGCAGCAGTGAGCCAGTGATCAGGGAATCCTTGATGACACGTAAACGCGTGTGCGCGTGGTTATATGCATGCTGGATCGTGCTGTCACGTAGTATTGTAGACATAAAATAACAGGTGTCGTGACTCTAGTCTTCTCCCATATAATAATTATTTTATATATTTTTTAAACTAAGAATGACAACGAGATTTTATAATTTTTCAGTAAGTTTTAATATTTAGTATAATCTTATAGTATTATTTTTAGTTTTAGTCTTTAATAACGTTCGTATCTTATAAATTATTAAAATTGAATATTTTAATGATAATATTATTTTATTTTTTATTAAGATACGTAGAAGAATTCAATACAATAATTATTTTAATACGTGATACTCTATAATAATAAAATCATAAAAAGCTTGATTGAAATACATATATTTAAAAGGAAGATAGAGATAAAAAGGGCATAGCAAGAAGCGTGGGATCCACGTCAAAGGAGAGAAAAGGAGTGACAGAAGAAAAGATTTGGTTTCCACGGTATCATATACGGTCCGCGTTATTTACGAGATAAACCACTAGTTATTTATGTTTAATTTATTTTTAAAAAAATAATTTTGAATTTGACACGAATTTTTTAAAGAATGAAGCCAAATTATTTGATATTAAACTTAAAAAACTTGTGAGTTATTCGAAACATATAATATATTATATTTTTTAATTTTTATAATTTTATATCTAAATTTTAAACTTAAAACCTTAAAATATAAACTTAAATATAAGTTTAAACCTTAAAATCTAAAACTTAAATTTTAAACTCAACTAACATCATACACTTTAAAATTAACAAGTTTGAGTTTACACAATTTATAAAAAAAAAATCCTAACAGATGATGAACTACTCTAGTCCGACATGTTAAAAAATGTATCAACACTTAATTTGATTGAGCTTGAATCAAGCTCGAACTTAACTCGAGTTCTTAACGAGATCATTTGAACGCAAATTTTTCAAAGTTGTTTACTTGAACCCCAACTTAACTCAAAATTTTAACAAATTAAATCTAATTTAACCCTACTTGAGTTTGTTTTCTGAACTCGACTCGACTCGTTTATACCCTAACCATCGGTTAAAGCTGCGTAAAATTTCCCTTTGTTTTTTGTCTAAATCAAAATGGCACATTTTGTTTTTGTACTAGAGCCGAAACAAAGCAACAATGGCATCCAGCGCAGCCCCGCGTGGGTAGTTTCACACCGACTTTTATTTATGTTTCCGTACAACACCCCAACCAACACCCAATTTTCTTAAAAAATGAGCCTTTTTCAATATCTCAAGTTCAAAATTGAATCCTTCATCAGTCTTCTCCCATATTTGTGAATCAGACCACCCACCAAAAATTCAATGCGAACCAAGGCATTGTCTGGGACAAGTTTTATGGCAAAGCCTTGACATTTGGTGGATTCGAGCAGAGTCGGGGAAACCGTACATGCCCCATGACGGACACACTTGTTTATTACACTGGGAATTTCAAACCATGTGGTGCTGGAACATGGTCCCACGCATATGCAGATGTTGAGGCATCGGACAGGACAAGTGGGTCAGGATGAGACTCGGACATGGATATAAAGTTGTTCGGGTGATGGTGCCCTCCACTTGGGGCTGTAAAGCTAAAATCCTGCTAAGCAAGCACCAGACTTTTATGAACGCAGATAGCTAGCAGGGTTAGGACTCTGACCCGGCGAGTCAAAAGCCAGGTCTTAATATTCTTTTGGGTATGAAAAGATGTGGTGTATGGCCTATGAGAATTTCAATATTAGGTCTTTTAGGATGGTTAAAATATAGTAGTCCTATAAAAAGAAAAAGAAAAGGGATGGAATGTATTTTTTATTTCTTTTAAGTTAGTATTTTAGAATTAAGACACTTTTTTGGTTTTATTATTAAAGGTTAATGTATACCTAAGAAAACTGAGACTAAATGAAAAAATATATAAAATTTGAAAAAAATTAAAAAAAAACATAAAAATATGTTTAGAATAAAGTTTTTAACTTATCAAATGGACATATTTATGTTTATATTTTTATGCTAAAAACATCGTTTAATAATTACGATGTTTATATTATATTATTTTATTCTATATAAATTTAAATTTAAGTCTAATATCTTTCTATTTCATTGAATTGGGCATAGCTGAGTATTACGACATGATGACGTATTATAATTATGGTTATATCTTACGTGGTTTTATCCACGCTACACATTGGATTTGAACACGAGGAAACATGTAACCTTTTGGTATTGTTAATAAAGTTTCATAGAATGTTTGTTATTTTTTTTATAATTAATTGATTGATTAAATTAGATTTTATAATAATTATTTAAATTTATATTTTTTATTGATAATATCATAATTTGAATTTACTTTTAATTTTATTTAAATGATTTAATGTATCATCCTTTTGAATAACTAATTGATATAAAAATTTATTACTTTCAATAATTAATAAAATTTATATACGTTGTAAATAAAATTATATAAATTCGAATATTTTAAAGAAATTATTTTACTTCTTTTAAGTTTAGAAGCATGTGCAATTTTAAATGTAACAGTGAAAACTAATTAAAAAATTCAAAGATAATTCATTCACCTAATTTGATCGTCAATAATATAATATAATATTTTATTGAATAATTATTTTATTTTTTTGTTTTTTATAGAGTAATTTAATCTTTAGTATTTTATTTTAGGTTAAAGTGGGTTTTTGAAGATAAAATTTATTAGAAAATTAATGATAAATATTTTAAAATAGAAAAAAAATTATTTTATATTTTATATAATTTTATAAAATTATTTTTTATTAATATAAATTTTAAATTAAAATATTTATCTATATAATTCATATCATCTTGTATTGTCATATAGATTTGTCATGCATTTTAAGCCATTTATAATTAGTTGAGTTTCTATTTATAAAAGGACTATTTTAATTTAAAAATAAAATATTAAAAATAAAAATTATAAATAAAAATGATTAAGACATTTTTTCTTCATGCCAAGACAAAATTGTGTTAGGTTAGATTAAGACATTGTAGGCAAATTGTGTTAGGTTAGATTAAGACATGGAAGGCTAGTTGCTATGACCCTGTACTTATAGATCCTTATCCACTTATACTTTACAAGTTTTTAATAAATAAATTTTATTTTAATTTATCTAACAATTTAAAGTATTAAATCAATGAAATCACTAATTTTTAATTAACTGAATCTCTTGCACTGGTTTATCAGATACTCTCTTAATGAAACCAACTTAGCAACTAAATCTTTTTCTAATAAAATTTGGTATGTTTCATGCTGCTGTCTTTGATTGGACCCAAAGTTTGGACAATAGAATAACTGGTACTAATAGTAGAGACGGAGTCAGGATTTAGGGTTAAGGGGACAAAACGTAAATGTTTAGAAGTATAGAGACAAATTCATAAAAAATAATGTTTTTTAAAAAATTAAATAATAGGAAAAAATAAGAAAAATCTTTGAGGGTGGGGGACGATTATCCCTCCCCACATGGGTATAATTCCGTCCCTAACTAATAGTATATATCTCCAGGAACTAAGGCTTTCTTGCTTGGTAGGTTGAAAAGGAAAAAAATAATAAAGGATTATAAAATGGTAAAAAATTTTATTTTCAAAAATATTTTTTTAATCTTTTTATTTATTTTATGTTTTTAATAAATTATATTTTTCTTGATCACCCCTCTACTTTTCTTCCATTTTATTGTTTGGGCTAAAATCATTGAACTCTTCCTTGTTGTGTATATTTGGTTTTGGGCTAAAAATGGACCCTAAAGATGTCCGGCATGGGCAGCCACCGCCGGCCTCCTTGTGGCTTAGCCCATGGCTTGAGCCTAAGCCTAAATGACATAGGTTGAAGATCCATGCCACTGCCACCTCTAATACTGTTGCGATGGTTAAAGTGAAAATATCTTTTTTCTTATGAGGGACTGAAATAAAACAAATATGAATTAGTAAGGACCAAAGTTGAAAATTTTATGTTAATAACTAAACTGAATTATTTTTATTCTAAAGAGGCGTGAAATACAATTTTATAGGGTAAGCCCCTCCCTACCTCTTTAGACTTGCGCATGTTAAAGGAAATGTGGTCCTTTGGTTTTGTGATGGTATTTTTAACACCTTCTTTGGTTTATTCACAAGGAAGGATTAGAATGGACCGAGTCTAGTTAAATTTTAATCAATTTTTTATTTTTTTATTTTTTAAAAAAAATGAATGATTTTTTTTTTTTTTTATCAATAAGATCACTTAATGATTTTCTAGAGATGACAATTTGACTCATCCCTGTCAGGTTTTGACACGACCCGATCAGGACGATTTTTTATTAAAAATCAGATTCGAATCGGGTCAAAATTTTTTTAATAGGGTCGGATCGGATCAGGTTCGAGACGAATATTTATATTTTCGGGTTGGGTGGCCAAAACCCCGACCCGACCCGTTGTCATCCCTATGATTTTCTTAGACTTCGATCTAAACCAAAATACATTAATGGAATTAAACAAATATAAATCATGTAAAATCAATAATGCAAGTAAAAATAGGAAAACATATAAGATGTAAATAATTTAAATATTTTCTCTCGTTAGGAGTAAATTTTTTATCTCTCGATAAGAGAACCTGTGACGAAATAATTAATCATTATTATTGATGATGAATAGTTTGACTCAAATCAAAAACTATTTTTAAATAATTGTTTCTAATTTCAATCGAATTTAAAATCCGAGTACAAATTTACTTCTCCAGTTGGCAACCCACTTGACTGAAATAATGGAGCGGTAGGTTTACCAGAATTTGAGATATACAAAATCCTAACCCAATGGTTTCGGATTCCATTGAAACATGGTCCGTTCTATGGTCTCACTCATTAAATGAAGGAAACAAAGGAGAGATAAGGGGAGAAATTAGGGGATAGGATCTTTGATTTTATACTCAAAAAATATGGGTTTAAATTTTATTTTAAAAATTATGATAAAATAAAAAATGAGGAGAAAAACATTATTTATAAATATTATATTTTTTAACATTACCTACGGGTAGCATCATGAGTTTATTTAACATTAAAAATGTTTGGTGCATGATAATTTTGATGACTTAAAAAAATAGAATTTCATTTATAAGTGACACATAGATTTTATCATAAATTTCTAAATATATTTTAATTCCTTTTATTTCTCCAAATATATTTTAATTTAATTATATCGTACTAAACCAGCATAATTATATTATCTAATGTCTTTTAAGAAATCAACTATAAACAACAAAGAAGAATTCATCCCAAAATAAAACAAGAATCATTATTTTATAGACTGATATTAAAATAATAAATAAAATTATCTAAACGTTTAAAATTTATGTATTTGTGTAATTTTTTTATACGATAATATATTAAATATTTAACCACAAACTAAAACCAAGAATTCAAACACCATCATATATGTACATACAAACAGAGAAAGAAGAAATAAAAACAATCTCTAGAATATCCTTAAAGATAATATTATTGAACAATTACGAACTTTAATCGTAAAACATAAATATACTGATGTAGAAGTTCTGTGAGCTAACACCGTATTTCGTATGAAAATACAAAGTTAATCAGTTTAAGCGATAAACAGTTTGAATGGAAGCTATACCTGGAGATGTTATGTGCTTGAATGAGCTGAAGCTGAGATATTTGCAGATTCCCAGAAACTGTTGTTTCCATGGGATAAGAGAGCTGCACAGTCTTTCTTGTTTCCCACATCTGCTGGAAACATGAAGATGGAAAGCAAAGCAAAGAAAAGAAGGAGAAGAACACAGAGATATTTGGTGGAATTGAAGAAGAGGTGATAAGCAACAACACTCGCAGAAGACATTTTGATTTATTCTGATGCTGTCTTCTTCTTCTCCAGTGATATGAAAAAAAAAAAAAACTACTTTCTAGCTGATTAAATAGATATAACTAGTCGGAAAAAGTTCTCCTAAAATTTTAAAATTCGTATATAATTTTATTTTATTTATATATATTATTGAAAATTTTACATCCATTTATATATAACATGTATCGAGCCGATTTAAAATTATTTAGTTTTATTTTTTAAAATCAGTAGAAAGTTAACAGAAAAAAAAATATTCTAAGTTTTAACTCATATATAGGATCGACTTATATCATTATCTAATGGTCTCTTAAAAAGATATAAAATTAAATAATTATCTGAATATAAAATTTTGTTCTTTTTAGTGTCTTTTTTATGTTTCATTTTAAAATGTAGGTTTATGATTTAATGTTAAGATATACGAAGACACCAAGACGAAGCTAGGATCAAACGGGACAAAGATCTGTTTAACATTTAAATCTAAAATTTAAGAGGAATAAAAATCTTATTTTACTACTATTTAAACTAAAAATGACCTTAAATACAATTATATTAAAATAATTAAGAGGGGCAAGAGCTTCTCGCATATTTAACACGACTCTATCCCTGAGAATATAAATATAAGGTTTTAAGACATAAGAATAAGATATATTTTTAGAGTTTATAATTTAAAATTTAAATTTAATTTATTATATAATTTATAATCTCAATTAATAAAATTTATTTTTTTTATTTTAATTGTTAAATAATTACTTACTTTTGACAGGCATTCATATGAAGTCTCCTCCCTTGATATTTGCAAAAAATAAATGTGGTTTCGAGAGCAGCAACAAAAGCATGAAAGACGGTAGTGGTGACGTTTAAAAAAGGTTTAATGGGATATTTTGAGTATTTTATTATTATTTTTTAATTTTTAAAGTTTTATCTTAATTAATTTATATTGATATATTATATATTTAGTTTTAGTAAAAAAGTTTTCTTTGAATTTTTTTTTAAGTATAAAATCTTAAACTCAAAGCTTATTTAAATCAATGTTGAGAATGGATAGATCATAGGAGGGTACCGTCCCAGAATTCAATTCATTCATATTATTTGATATTATAATTTAATTTTTTAATACTTATTATTAAGGATTTATTGTTACTTAAACTAAACTATTAGTAAATATTTTGAGTTTTAATAATGAAATTAAATCTCATAAATCTTGTTGAATGTAAAATTAGATGTTATATTGAAGACTTATTTTTTTAATTTTTTTTTATTTTGATAGTATAAAGGTTGGAGTTAACGTTACATTACACGTAGTTAGGGGTGAACAATGAACAAAACTCGACTCGATTCGGAAAAATTTTAAATAAAATTCGAGTTGTAAAATAAAAATTTGAATAACTCAAAATTTTTAGTAATTAAATGATTAATTTTTAAGTTTGAGACGAGTCTATCAATTTTTTATGATATATATACATTGATATATAAAAATATAAAGAAATATAGCTACATATGAAATATATATATATACATATCTTATATGATTAGAGAAAGTCGTTTAAATTGAAATCAAATCATACTAAAACATGATAAATAATTATAATCAAATATTTATAGGAACTCAAAAACTCGGCTTGAATTTCTTAAACTCGACTCGAATCGAAAAAATTTTAAATAAAGTTTGAGTTGTAAAATATGACTCCTCAATTCGAATAACTCATAATTTTTTGACTCGACTCAACTTGACTCGATCGAATACTCACCCCTACACTTAAAGAGTGATGCACATCAATTCAATCTTTTTAGCACATTGGAGAATGATTAAACCAGATATCGTCGTTCTGTTAGTCGACATTAATTTCTAAGTTAATTGGGTAAGCCTTGCAACTACATGGGACTAGGGTTATTTAATTTCTAAGTTAAGTGACAGTTAATTTAAAGTATAAAAAGGGATACAACTTTTATTTTCAATTGACAAATTTCAGATTTTTGTTTAAATTATTTTTATTTACATGTATTATTTGTGTTTAAAATAAGTTTTGATACTTACAAAACCTTAAAATATTAATAGAAGTGATAAATATAAATACTCAAAGCTAAATTTCGATATTTAATCACTAATCTTTATTTCCGTGGTTTGTGTCTTGTAATATTTTGGGTTGATATCCCTGCCTTACGTTGAGATTTGACTCCCATAGTTCCTAGAAGCCTAGTCGGATCTTGAATTGCTCAGGTGATGTCATTCTCCCTCTACATACTGCTTTTATGTTTCCATTTTGTAGTTGAGCCCCTGCATGGAAGCAGACATAAATCATAAATGCACAAAAAAGATGACAAGATGTGTTCGAGCATTTGTCTGTTTCATCTTCATGTGTTATTCAAGTCACTACAACCACTTCAAAAATTATAAATATTTCTCGGTCCCACCCCACCTCCAATCAAAAGGGAAAGACCAATATACATACAATAATTGTATTGTCACGAGGTCATTACCTTCTTCTTAAAAGATATATCTGATAGAATATGCAGTGTTACTGTTTATATACTCCAAGATCTTCCTTTTCCTTTTCGATGTGGGATTAATGTTCCTTGCTTATTTTCAGGCGTGACATATATATATGTATAGCATCCGTTTGAAACACAAAAGAGAAAAATAAATAAATAACAAATATTATAGGATTCGTATCAGAGATAGAAATAACACTTTGCATATATATATCTATATTCACATCATGCATTCCATCCATTTGACTAGCGCCTATTTGTTCATAAGAATGGCATTCAATTCAACATACTCAGTGAAGAGGACTTACAAAAGTCGATTAGCCTATCACTATTTCCACTTTCTCTGATATGTGGAGAGGTTATACAGGTACCCTCCTGCCCCGATACCAGTCCAACAGCTGCACCAGGAAGAAGAAAGGGACAACATTTTAAAAGACCATCATTCAGTTTCACAAAACAACACACACAAATCACCTATAGACTGAGAGCTAAAGCTTTCAAGTCAATGTGAATCAACTTTGAGATTTTAAACATATGTCCAAAGTGATGTTCAGTTTACTCTTCAGATCAGATCATTCGGGATTCACATGATCAGAACACCAGGGTTAGTTTTAATTGGATGTACCTTCACTCAACGATGCTGATCTATGGTTGTTCTTCAAGACTTATATAGACGCACACCACGTTGCCAACCTCATGACTCAAACCCTCCACTTGAACTCCAATTAGCCACTGGGCCAAGTATCAGACTAGCAGGTACTAGGTAGACAACTATACCCTTCAAAACTTGTTGAAAGGCTGCTTAAATAAGCTACTAAATTTTCATATATATATATGAAGATAGTCCATCTAAGTGTTTGGCTCAAGCACTTTATGGCTTCAGCTGTGCTGCAACGGCAGGTTCTAAAGCAAACCACCTATTGCCTGAACATAGGGATGTAAAAATAGTTATTCAGATGGGTTTTAGGTCGGGTAAAATCGGATACAGGTCATTTAAGGTTGATTTGATATTTTGACTTGATTCGAGTTGGGTGCGGGTCTATTTCAGGTCGGGTCCTTTTCAGGTCGAGTTCAAACGGTTCGGATCCAAATCAAATAATTGACAAGTTCATTTTAGGTCGGGTAGATTTCAGGTCGGGTTCATTTCAGTCCGGTTGCATTTCAAGTCGAATTAATTCAGGTTTTAAATTCATATTAATTAAAATTATTAAATTTGAGTTTGGTACAAATAAGTAATTAAGTAAATAACCGATAGACTTTGAGTTAAATGGTTGATCATTCATTTCGAATTAATTATTTAATATCTAATGTCTTTAACTAACATGAATCTTATTAAAAATAAATATTACGCATTAGACTACTAAAGAAAAATATCATCAAATGATTCATATCTTAAAAATTGGGCTAAATTACAAAAATCAAAAATTAATAAGGAACAAACATTAGACCAAAAATAATAAATTTTAAATTAAAAAGGATAAACATTAATAAAATAAAATATCATCTTATTAAAAAGACTAAACTAAATTAGAAAAATAAATAGTAATTAATTTGAAATAAAATAAAGTTGTAAGGACTAAATTGCAAAAAATATAAATTAATAATAATTAAATTCGGTGAAAATTTTAATTTTAATGTACTTTAATACATTATAATTTATACATGTACAATATAGTTTAATACATTTCAAAAATAAAAATATGAAATTTATACTATATATATAATATATTCTATATATGTAATTTATACTAAATATAGAATACATTCAATATATAAAATTTATATTATATATGGAATATATAATATATATAGAATTTATATTATATATGATATGATACTATATATGAAAATATAAAATGTATATTATATATAAAAATATAGAATGTATAGTATTATATATAAAAATATATAATATGTATGTATATACATATAATATGTATGTATGTAAGTATATGTATACTTATATATTATATAATATACATTAAATTTTTAATTATTCGAATTTATAAAATTACGACTACAATCAAAATGAGTTAATTTCGTTTTATCTCAAATCAAATAATTCAATTTTTCTAGAGACTAGTTTTACCCACCTAGTATTAGTTAGTCCATTGACTATTGTTCAATGTTTTTAGTTTAACTTTTACGACACTAGTCGGAAGATTACACCAGTTAAATCTCCCTTATTTGGTAAGAAATAATTATATTTATATTACCATAATTAGGATAGAAAACTTGAGAATAATTGTTTTAATTTATATTTTTTTAATAATTTAAATAAATTTAAAAATAATATCTATTTATACATATTTTTAATTTTTTAATAATATATATTACAAACAAAATAATTTAAATTTAAATTATTTATTTTTTTAAAAATTTATTATTACAAGGTTTTTTGTAATAATTTTATGGATAAGCTCGACTTAATTATTTTTCCCTTTCCCTAGTAAATGAATTAAATCCGATGTCTGCTTCCATGCATTTGATGCCAGGTTGACCAACTGTACAAGCTTTTACGTTTAATATATTTTTCTCTTAAATTATATTTGATTTTTAATTTATTTTATAATTTTTCTGCCTTTTTTTTTAAATTTTATAAAATTAGAACAAAATTATCTCTATTTAAGGGATAATTTTAAAAATCTGGTATAATTTAAGGGATAATTTAATAATAATATAAAATATAAAGGGTAAAACGTGTCAAAATATAATTTAGAGGGTAAATTAAAAAAAGATATAATATATAGTTTAGGAAAAAAGTGTATTAAATCTTTTTTAGATCATTGATTTGATCTAGTGATGACAATATAATCCGAATTCGATCTGAATTCGAATTCGATCTAAATCCGATTAAAAAAAGTTCGAATCCGAATCCAAAAATAATGTTTGAGTCCTAATAGGAGGTGGATCGGATATGGATATTACCATGATCCGATCCAAATTCAATCCGAATCCATATCCGATATGAATCCGATCCATATATAAACCCGAATAAAAAAATTTAAATTTTTATATTTAAAAAGTTTGAGTTGTTACTTTAATTTGTTTTATATTGAATTATAATATTTGTTGAGATTTGTTTGTGCTATAAATTTAAAACATTTGTTTGATAAAACATATATATTTTTTTATTTAAAGATATTTATTTAAGTTATTACTCTAAAAAAAATAATTGGATTTGGACTTATGGATTTGGATTTTAGATATTTTATTGGATTGAATTTGAATTTATGTAAATGTATTTGGATTCGGACTTTGATTTCTTTGAAAGTTCGATTATTAATTGGATTAGACTTGAGCTTTATAAAGTCCGCTTCAAGTCCGATCCATTGTCATCCCTAAATTTTGATTTATAAATTTTTATTAAATAATAAATATTATATTTTTATATTAAGATTTAAATTTATTTAAAATGAGATAATATA
Organism: Abelmoschus esculentus; assembly: GCA_035048815.1. Lineage (NCBI taxonomy): Eukaryota > Viridiplantae > Streptophyta > Magnoliopsida > Malvales > Malvaceae > Abelmoschus > Abelmoschus esculentus. The sequence goes on along the minus strand of JAUCBN010000046.1, from coordinate 3,387,330 downwards.
AGTATCTTTAATTGCTGTCGATTAGTTGATATCTATGTTTTTTTTTCTCTCTTATTTATTATAGTTTACATTTAAAAAAAAATTATTTTGATAAAACAGTTTTAGTTTATGATGTTTGTGTATTACTTTGATAAAATTTTGATATTTTTTCATAAACATTTTAAAAAATATTTTTAAATAAATAAAAATATTGATTAATAGTTTAAATTTATTTTTATAACTTTAAAATATAAAATATTTATTTATATAACCTTATAAATAATACCTCAAAATAATTCTTACGATAAAATATAAAAAAGTAAAATCGATATTACTTAAAAACGAAATTAATAACCTTCCAAATAACAGTACGTGACATCATTGTTTATATGATATTTTTAATATACTGATATAATTATAAAATAATATATGTTTAATATTTTTAATTTTTTAATAACATATATATAATATTTAAATTCAAGTCATTTAAATAAAATATATTATATTTTATAATCTGTCATCACATTTTTTTTTTTATTTTCTAACTTTGTCCCTGCTTAAATGTATTATATCTGTCTTACCGTTATTTATTAAAATTAAATTAATTTAAATAGTTAGAAAATTACTATAATTTGAACATACGTTAAATATATATATGAATTTGTCTGATTTAATGCATTTTAATTTACTTCCTTTTATGCTGAATATTTCCTTTTTTGAAGATTTTTTTAAAACGCTCATGGTATTTATTTATGCTTCGTGTTCATACCATCTTAACACAGACATTGTTCATTGCAGTTTTCAAGCAAATCAACGGCTTCTGTTTCTGGATTTCAATCCTCAGATTTTGTTATTTATTTGTTTGGATTTGTTTTCATTTTTATATTCAAGTTTGAATCGAAGAGCAGACAGTGATGGTTATGGAAACGGGTCAAAACGCAAACCCATGTCCGTTATGGCATATTGTGGTGGTTTCAGCCATCGCCGCCGGGATTCAGTTCGGTTGGGCTCTGCAACTTTCTCTTCTAACACCTTACGTTCAAACCCTCGGTGTTCCTCATGTTTGGGCTGCTTTCATTTGGCTTTGTGGACCCATCTCTGGTCTACTCGTTCAACCATTAGTTGGCTACAGTAGTGATCATTGCACCTCACCATTCGGTCGTCGCCGACCTTTCATTGCCGCCGGAGCTTGTTTCGTTGCCGTTTCTGTTTTCTTCATCGGATTTGCCAAAGATATAGGCCACCAAGCCGGTGATTCACTTCACAGTCCTACAAAGCCTAGAGCGGTGGCTATTTTCGTCACCGGATTTTGGATACTGGATGTCGCGAACAATATGTTACAAGGTCCTTGCCGTGCTTTCCTCGCCGACCTATCGGCAAACGATCACAAAAGAATGAGGATTGCCAATGGGTGGTTCTCGTTCTTCATGGCTATCGGAAACGTTTTGGGTTACGCCGCCGGTTCCTTCTCCAACCTCCATAAACTACTTCCTTTCACCGTAACAACAGCATGCGATGTTTACTGCGCAAACCTCAAAACTTGTTTCCTCATCGATATCGTTTTCCTAATGTCAGTGACGATAATCGCGATCACCACTGTTAAAGAGACACCATTAACGAGTAAAGAAGATGTAGACGGAGAAGAAGGAGAATCATCCAGGGCATTCATCGGAGAGTTCGTAATGGCATTCAAGACCTTGAAAAAGCCAATGTGGATATTACTACTGGTTACATGCCTGAATTGGATCGCCTGGTTCCCGTTCTTGTTGTACGACACTGACTGGATGGGGGTGGAGGTATACGGAGGAAACGTAAAGGGGAGTGCGAGTGAACAGAAACTGTACGATCAAGGAGTACGCGCGGGTGCATTGGGGCTGATGATAAACTCTATCGTGTTGGCGTTTACGTCGTTGGGGTTAGAGCCTGTGAGCCGGTTGATTGGTGGGGTTAAGAATCTTTGGGGGGTGGTCAATTTCATCTTGGCCGCTTGCTTGGCCGGAACGGTGGGGGTTACTAAGTTGGCCGAGGCTTGGAGGGATAAACTTGGACCACAAATCTTGCCCCCTCCACCCACCAACATCAAAGGTTTTGCTTTGGCCGTGTTTGGATTGCTGGGTATTCCATTAGCGGTTAGTGTCCTTTCCTTTTCCTTTTTAATTCACACTTATCCACAGCTCTCTCATTAATGTTTGATTATACGAGTTACTGTCCGTGATTCAATAAAGGAATCACGAGCACACCTTTAGCATGAAGTATTTTTCATCACGCTAGGTTTTCTTATCCATTGAGTGTTCAAGTAACTATTTGTTTTGCTGGTCAATTTATATAATCTATTTATATTTATATGAATTGTTATTTGATATATTAATTGTTAAAAATAGTTAAATTAAGGTAAAAAATTTAATTCAAGGTATAGAGCACAAAGGTTGATATATAAACCATTTAGACTTTTTATTTGAAAAAAAATAAGATGTTTGAAGTTTAATTCAGAATCTACGTCAAACGTAACAATGAATGTTGAAAATGTCAGGCGTAGAAAGTGACCTATATGCACTCTAGACACTAGTCTAAAATATAATTGAGGATTAACTATGTCCGAAATTTAATTTTGTATTGGATTATTCTCAAATTTTCACCCTAAATCACCTATATTTTTTTTGCCAAATCTAAAGGCATAACCCTAATTTTGGATCTATCCTTACTAACCGTGAACCATAAACCTCTAAATTCTTAACCCTAAACTAAATCTATATCCCAATATTTATCTTTTTCCGTTAACAATATATTGAATAATTTCTCTCTTTTATTGTGTAATTAGAAAATATTTGATTCATTACAATAACCATCTGATTATTCATGTTTATAAACTAACATTACTAATCAAATGTTAAGCTTACCAATCATGTGGTAATTCAAGGGACAAAATTCCCTTGTCAATTGAATGGATGTCTAAGAGTTCTTGTTTAGAATGAAGTTTTTATCCCACAAAAAAACCCAGTTTTTTCATATCATTATTTAAATTATTAAGAATTGTTCATATGAATAAATCTGATGATGCTGGATGCAGGTAACATTTAGCATTCCATTTGCCTTGGCATCCATTTATTGCTCCGACGCCGGTGGTGGTCAAGGTACGTTGTTACTTGTTGCTTCCTACTTGATGCTGTTGCTATTCTCGTGCTCCTACTTTTTCTAATATTTCTTCTCTCTCGCACACACTATTGTACGTATAAATATACGTACCAGTCTTGTATATATAGTCTGTTTACTAATATTGCTGGTTACCTCTAAAAATTGTAGGTCTGTCCTTGGGAGTGCTAAACTTGTCAATAGTTATCCCACAGGTAATGCACATCAACTTCCTTTTCCCTTTTACAAACGATTCCTTTAGCTGGCAAGAAAATAAAGCAAAATCCAGAAATAGAACCTTTGGATTTCAAACATTAATTGAGTTAAGATGGTTGTGATTGTGTTGTTTCATCTTAAATTGTTAGAATTTGGTTTCATAAATGAGTACAAATAATGGGGGTTTGTTATTGGCAGATGATAATATCAGTGGTGAGTGGACCTCTGGATGCAGCATTTGGTGGCGGAAACTTACCAGCCTTTGTGCTGGGCTCTATTGTGGCTGCCATCAGCGCTTTCTTGTCCATATGTGCACTCCCTAACCCCAAAAACCAGGTTTCCCTCAACCCTGGAATGGCTGGAGGACATTAGGCTCTACAACATGTTACCATCCGGTTCATCCCTATATACAGATATAGTGAGATACATGGAACTTTTTTTTTTCTTTAACTCTGTGGGACCTCTCTTGATTATTGCTGTTGTAGCTAATGTGGTATTAGTCTTGAATCTTAAGTTTTAAGGCTATATTCTTAGTTTGGTTGTATGCATGATATTTTGCTTGTTTTTAACTATTTGCTGGAAATAAAACGTTAATTATCCAAAATTTCAATGTTTACATAATGATCCTGGTTTTGGTGTTTCCTGTTGCATACTGCCGGCTGCTTCACTTTCAGCCCGAATGCAGAACTCCCTTGAAAGAATTTGTTTCGGATATTGGTTTTTGAGCTATTGTTGTGTCTGCCTTGTTTCTTGCCTGGGCTTTTGCTCAGAGCTTGTTTGCTCTAGTCCCCTGTTTGGCCATAGTTGTAATGAACTTTGAATGTTGAATGAACTTTTTCTTTGTCAAAGAAAAATATCTAGAAAACAATCGTGTCTCACCCGATTTTCGGAGGAGCAAGTAGCCTGACTTTCTTATATTCTTACTTTGAACTCCGATTATTACATAAACAAACTGTGTTAGCCCCGAATGGGGAGGAGCTCTCCCCAATTTGGAAGGTCTGCCACTGGTTTCGTTGCAACCAGAACTATTCGAGATGACCAAGGTAGATGAAGAGGAATCAGCTTTATGAGCTGATATAGATGCATAGAGATAATGTCAATATAAATGACATGATTTCTTTCCTGAGAGTTGAAATGTTCGAACAACCCTTTAGTCACATGGTCCAAAATTCAGATCCAAATGTTTCCAAACCAGACAAAATCATCTGTCTTTTGATTTGATAGAAACTCCTTTGTACATTTCCACACGATCCTTCAAGGCATCTCACCTCGGATGTGCTATCTTACTGTTAGGATGGAAAAGCTGCACTTCCTCAAATGCTTTCAGGGCAGACTTATAGTCCTTTTTCCTCACATATGCATCGCCGAGATTGTTCCAAGCTGTGACTTATCCTGGTTGAAGCTTCACAGCAGTTCCGAATTGATTGATTCCTTTCTCAAGCTTTTCATCCCGAACATAATTGACACCAAGAGCATTGTAAACCTGCACAATGGTTAGCAAAATAGATTATAATCATTTCTCATTTACAAAGCTTCAATCAGTATATATAGAAGTAAAGTCTGCAATCTAGAGGTTCATAACTCCAAGCAAACCTAGTAGTAAAAGCAGATAAGATAGCTGGATTCCTAACATCAAACAACTCTCCAATCTCGAAGACGGTGCCGCCACTAGTAATTTCACTTGCATTTGCTAGTTGTTCAGAAGCCAAGTTAGTCAACCACAATGCTGGACCAAAGAGAAAAGTAGATACCACAACTAATGGCCACATGGTTGTTCAAGGATTCTGCAACAAAATAGTGACATCAATTATTTAATTCAAGCAATTATGGTGGAATCTTAATATAAACATAAAAATCGATGTCTTGTTTTACCTCAAAAGCATGTTTTATGTCCAAGTTTAACCCACAACTCAACCAAACTCCACAAGAATGAAATGTTTGGCTTCATGACATTATCAGATACACACTACTGCTTTGTGTCAAACTCTAATTAAGCAATAAACATGAATTAAGCCACTTAACTTCCTATATGAATGATAACATTGTGAAATTAACAATATTACAATTAAGTACATCCAAAAGAGAAATCCTAAACAAAGCTGAAGTTTCATGAGGGTAGAATCCAAAATTTTACTGTTGGCTGAGAACAGAACACTTCTCTTGCAACTAAATTAGGGATGAATAATCATCATCCCTGCTCTCAATCAGAATTGGCATAGATTCAGGAGAGGAAAAGCCAAAGAAAGAGAGATTGTTACAATCATAGTCGTATACTACCCATGTGCCAGTGCAAGGCAAAGACCTCTCTTTTACAATACTATATCCCATATCTATTTATACCTCCTACTCCTACCTGTACAACTGTAGCATGCCGAGTTGTCTTGAAAGAGTTGAGATGATTTGAAGTAAAAACTTAGGCGTGAAGAATTACGAGAATAAATAGGAGTGTTAAGAAATTTGACCTGGAAAAGGAGGGTTTTGCAGGTGAACTCAAGAGACCCAGATGTGAGGAACGAGTAATTATGAGAAAGCTGCCAGATTGCCGGAAACACCCATGTCGCCGGAGATATAAAGGCCGAGGTAAGGTTGTAGTTTGGAAAAGCATCTTCCTTTTTCTCTAAGTTCAAACATCAAATGAACTAGCTCTCCGAAACAGCTGCGGATTTTGTTAGTGGTTGAAGATAAAGCTTACTCATCTCTCCCAACTCCCATGACATAGTCAAAAAATGGTTAAATTTACGTTTTGGTACTTAAACTTCACTTAAATATTCAATCTGATATTTAATATTTTCTCTGGTCCGATTAAATACTTGAACTTGATTTTTTTATTCAATATGATATTTATAAATTATAATCTTAGTACTTAATATAATTGAGCTCACTTTTAAAAAGTTTCTGAATCCGTCACTGACCGTATCTTCCGTGCATGTTGTACTAAAAACACTACAATTTTCAGCCACCTTTTTCCTCCATGCTCTTCAAAAAGGAAGACATACCATCAGTACTCAGTTACTCTATTCATTCCAAATGATACACATTAACAAAAATTTTAAAGCTAAATTCATGTTACATTAAATATATACATTATTTCGATGTTGGTGATCGAATTCACCAGAAACTTCTCACTATAACTGGTTCAACAGGTAGGGACGGAATCAGGATTTAGGGTTGGGGGACAAAACATAAATGTTTAGAAGTAGAGGGGATAAATTCATAAAAAGAACAATTTTTAAAAGAATTTAAATAAGGAGACAAAAGTAAAAAAAAAAATCTTCGGGGGTGAGAGCGAATGCCCCACCCAACTATAACGTGACTCCGTCCCTATCAACAGGTACTCAAAGAAATGTCGATGCTACCGAATACCTTAAATTAACCTGGAAACATAAACCTTCTCTTATAATGAGTGCAATGTACACTGGAATATGGAGAGGTTTTCCAATATATATAGATATATTTTCATGGCGTAACCAAAGAAAAAGAGTCACGTTGATGAGAAATAATAATTAAAATAACAAAACTCATAAAATTCAAACGTTGAAAAAAAGGACCAACATTATTACATACATATATGTGCACTAATGCATGCGCAATATACAATTTTGTAAATATGGCCAATGAAAAAACAAGATGAAAAAGAAGTAAAAAGTGAAACTTTCTGCATACACACTTAAGCATGCAGGAAGTCTCTCTTTATCATAACAAAACCATACTTTCTCTATAATCTACTTTTAGCAATGCAATTATAATTGGTAAATCTGATCAAGATTTTCAAGCTTAGTTTCAATATATATATGATATAATATTAAGAGTTTTAGCTGTCTGAATCAGCATACTATAGCATAAATCAGTTGTAGAACTTAGTGCTTCCACTATGATTCAGGGAAGCATCCCAGCAGATGGTGTTGTTCTTGAGCTTCTGGTTCATACTTCATCGTTTTGGGATATTATTGCCACTGTGCTTTGAAATGGATAAGATGTCGTATCAGTCAACTGTGAGTTAAGCAAGTTGTCAAAGTTCTTCCAGTCGATTATTTGTATTTGACTGCTGCTGCTGTTTTCTTCATCGCAGTGGAAAATTATTTCTTTTTCTGCTAAACTCGGTGAAACAGTAATTGGAGGACTATCCAGTTGCGGTAGTTCAATGACTTGATGTTGGATGTCCAAAAAATTGTGGTTGTCGGAACCATAGGACTCATAAAAACTTGGTCCTTGATTCGTATGAAGATGAAGGTGTGATGGAGTTGCTATGTCTGAAATGGAAATATGAGGCCTAACAAGCCTGTTGTCTCGGGTATAGTAAGCATGGTTCCATGCTTCAAAACCTTGCCTTTGATTAGGACTCGGCTTTCTAAATGCCCGGCACACCACCCATCCTTCTTCCTGCAATCCCAAATCCCAATAAACTCAATATATCAGTAAATATATATGTATGTATTAAACTCAATATATATGTATGTATGTATGTTTGTATGCATGTATGTATGTATGCATGTATTGGAGAGGTGAAAAGTAAAACTTACCTGGGGCGGTCCGAGTTCAGAAGTTTGTAGTCTATACTCATGCATGATCCAATCAGTTTTCCTGCCATTAGGTGCACGGCCTTTGTAGAAAACCAGTGTCTTTCTCATCCCTATAATTTTGTTCTTAGAAAGCACAGATTTATCCCTCCCTGTTGCCTTCCAGAACCCGGCCGCAGTGGCTCGATTCGTCCTCGTTCCGGTTGGATACTTCCTATCTTTATAACTGAAGAAGTACCACTCGCTTTGTTCTTCATTCCCTACATTACATCTTCCTGCACAAACCCAAAACCAAACATAATTAGCCAACAGACAAACCTGGTTTTGGAACATTAGTGTCAACATATGTTTAGCTGTAAACATATCCCTTTGACCTCTGTCATGACATGGTGATATACATCATTACATTGATAATTGATTAGTTCATGACTAAGAGAAAAGTAGGACTAAAAAAATTGATACTTTTTATATTTTCTTCTAAAAATTTTCAAACCCTAGCTAGATTAGGACCAACAACAGCGACAAGTAGAGGCCAAGCTAATTTCTGCTTGGTTAGACTTATGGTGAATATATTTACCTTGGATATCCCATGGCTCCATATTGTATAGATCAATCTCTATAATAACATCTAGATCGATTTTGAGTGCATTAATCTTTCTCTGCAGATAATATCCTACAAGTTCTTCTTCTGTAGGATGAAATCTAAAGCCTGGAGGAACGCATGATTCCAATTCCATCATGGATCTACACCTGGAAAACATGAACAAAGATATGAAGATCAGAATTCCAAGAATTATATGAGTGACAGAATAAACCAAGGTTTTATAACAATGCTGTGTCCGGTGTCCCAACAAACACAGGGTTGAAGTTAGTTTTTGGCGTAAGCCAAAATATAAGGGAAAGTTGGGAGAGAAAGGCATGACTCTTGGATGACATGAATTGCCAATGCTTTATTACAAAGGATAATGGAAGTAAACGCACATGTTTTGCCTATATATGTTATTGTCATAATGTATACAAGCTATTCTTTTATTACATAGTGGTTGATCAATGATGATTATGATGTAACTTTATGGGACCCAAAGCTGGTTGGCCCCTGCATGCTTCTTTTTATTCAATCTCATGAGAGAGAGAGAGAGAGAGAGAGAGAGAATGTCAGGCTATATGAACCCACTAAAAAAAGAATGGGGTTTTAAGTTTTAACCTAATAGTAGTCATGTTATGAGTGTTATGTTTGATGTTTGGTCGAGTTGCATGATCTTAGGACAAATTATGCATAAAGGTTCTGCCGCAAACCTTGACTTTGTTTCCTGCCACAAACAAGCATGGTGGTGTTGCTTTGAGTGCCGTGCACTCCGTGGTGGTGTTGGTGGATAATATGTTTTCACACCCCACCAACTAAAATTACACCCTCAAATTCTACTCGGTGGTGGGCTATCGGAGCTCCATCTTCTCCATTAATCAAAAAACTAAACTCTTTCATTTAGATCTACTTACCACATGGATGTTACATGATCTATATGCATGATATAGAAACCAAACTTATACTAAGATGGCAAACCCTAACAAAGAACCCTGAATGCAGTGAACTGCAGATTGCAGAGGGGAGCTCATGTATACTAAAGACACACACAATACACATGTATATGACTATATGTATACTCACAAGATGAAATGCTCGGGATCTTTGTCTTGTTCTTCGATCGAATACTTCGACGGACGATCGAAACGAGAGAATTTATAAGGTTGTGTGAGTGTTTGCAAAGGGATATATGAAAAAGAAGGTTGTGAAATGTCTGGAGATGTAAAGAAAAAGAGTGATGATATAAATATATATATAGTTATGAGGGATATTGATTGCGCGTGGGGTGGCAGATGCATAGAGAGGGTGAATGAATTGAATGGTACGAAAGGTTCGTTTGGACGGCGTGACAACAAGTTTTCACGCCACCCCCACCTCCTCTTCCCACCGCAATTTTATGTCTTCAGATTTTCAACACTTTAGCGACAATTAAAACCAACGCTGGTAACAGTTTCTTCTTAAACAATACTTAAATTACTGAAATACATTTTTACAAGAAAATATTAAACCCTTAATCATGTTTGATTTTATGCTTTCTTTCTTTCTTTTTTTTTTTGTGTATTTAACCTTATCAGTGTAAGATTTCTGATTGCCGATATAATTTTGTCGAACAATGTTTAAGTTGTAACCAGTTGAACTGAACAAAAATCTTATGTCTTATTCTATATCACACTAAAAATTATATCGGCATAAAAAATATATCACACTAAAAATTATAAAAAAAATAAATTCTAACTTTAATTCTAATTTTTACATCTTAAACTTTAAATCCTATACTCTAAAAATATATCATGCATCTAATTCTCTAAAACCTAACCATAACACGTAGTAAGGATGGAGTCAGGATTTGAGGTTGAGGACAAAACATAAATGTTTGAAAGTAGGGGGACAAATATTAAAATTTTGAAATTTAGAAATAAACTATCTTTTAAAAAATTAAATAGAGTGACAAAAGTGAAAAAAAAAATCTTTGGAGGTGGAACTCCATGTAAATCCGCCATTGATCCCTAACCTTAAACCTAAATCTTAAACTTTAAACTCACTATTTTAAAGTATAAACACTAATAAAAGCATAATAAAGGGACAAACGATTTTTACTCACTTAAACCACGAGAAATTATATTTTAGGCCCGACTCACCACGTCAGCCATGGTCCCATCCAATTATAACCACCCACTTCACCATTAATCTCCAACTCATTTTTTTCCGACCAATGAATCTTCACTCATATTTTCCATGTCATTTTAAAATATAATTTCTGAAAATTATATTAATTACATAGCTGATTAGTGGTGGAATGGTAGTTTACATTGGTTAGGGACCACAGCTGACATAGTGAGCCGAGCCTATTAATCTCTCCTTAAACCACTAAAACGCTACACCAAAATATATTTTTAGTGACATTTTTTGGTTTTATAATAACGTTTTTTAACACTATTAAAAACTTTTTCGATACTTACCAAAACACTGCAAAAAGTATCGCTTAAACTAATGCTGCAACGGTAACGATCTATCCTCAGAACTTGTACACATTTCTATGTAAATTGCTTTGTGCAAGCAAAAATAAAGCTCTCAAGTATAAGATGAATCCTTAAAATACCATATCCTATTCGAATAAAATACGTATAAAAAGCTGTGTTCTACCGTCCAAACCTGTGCTTGCACTTAATAAATACAGTCTCAAGTACACAGTTTCTACTTTCTACACCAACAGCTATTATTATTACTCTGTAATCATTGAATATTCCTTCCCACAATTCAGCTCTCCTGTTTCTCTTTGCCTGCCTGTGTTTGGTGTGCCGCCCTTTGCCACTTGGCATGCCTAGTTTCTTGACAAGTGTTGGATACATAAGTTGTCTTTGTCAAGTTAAATGGGATAAAACATTTGTGTTGTGTTTATTAGTTATTATTGTCTGTCTCTTTCTGATTTGGGGTATAGAGATTAGTAAGAGTATGGGTTTGAGACAGACATCCAGAGATGAGTCCCACTAAAGCTACAGTCCTTTTCATCATCACCTGCCCTTGGCTTTATCTTCTTTATTACTTCATAATTGAAAATTTGAACTTTTTAATTACATTTATATATTGGGGAAAAAAAAATTACACTCTGTATATTAAATCTGTGGGTTTATACGTACATACATAGTATATAACAAACAATGGGCGTGCAGTGTGTCTGTTGAAAGCATCATATGTAGTGATGGTAACGGGTCGGGTTGGGGTTTTGGTCATTTTGATTTCGATCCGAAAATATAAATATTAGATTTAAACTTGATCCAAAATAATAAAATGTATAACTCGACCTCGATCCAAACTTGATAAAATAATTAAAAAAATTCAGTTAAACCCGATCCGAGAAAAAATAATAAAATATTAAATATTATATATAAAAATATAATAAAAATATATAAATATATCGGGTCAAGAATTTTATACTCTAAACTCGACCTCAACCTGAACCCGATTTTTTTAATAAAAAACTATGCCCCGATCGGATCAAGTCGGTCAAAACCTGACAGAGGCGGGTTAAATTGTCATCCCAAATCATATTGAGGAATAAAAATCTTATGTTTCCTAATTATGATTCTTACTATATTCTATATTATAAATTACTAAAAAAATAAATTATAAACTCTAACCTTAATTTTTCACATCCTAAACTCTATACCTTAAAAAATATATTTTACTCTTAATTTTTTAAACTCTAACCTTAAACTTTAGATACTAACTTTAAACTACTTATTATAAAAATAAAGACATTAATAAAAGTATAATAAAATAACAAACAATTTAGTAACTATATTTTGGTGCACAAAATTGATCTTGATGGTTTATTATTTAATTACGTTTTTGTTTCTAGAAGAAACCCTAGGCCTCAAGGCAGCCAATAAACTTGATTAATTTTTTAATTATATATATATAATTTATTAATAGATTCATCTGAATCAAATTATACAGAAACTCAATATAAAATTATCTTCTCATAACCCATTTATTTTTATTTACAATATAATAATTTAAACCATTAAATTTACTTAAAATACGATACAAAGATATGAAAAATCAAGGGACAGTCTTTGGATTAATCAAAATACAAAATTAACACAGTCAAGAAGACCTACGTACGATCTTAGGGTGGTCTACAGGTTACGTAATGATCACAAATCATTTATAAAAAAAATGTTACATTTATTTACCCTTCCACTTCATAAAGAAAGGGTCATGTATTTTTGGTTAAGGGGGTAAAAATACTTATTTTTTTAAAGTATAATTAAGTTTTTGAAGATTTGTTGTATTTATTATATTTTTAGATTAATTTTGAATTAATAAATTAAATTTTCTGTTCATTTTTAATTACAAATTTTAACATTTTTAAATGTGTTAATATAAAGAGATTATATTATGAGTCCGGCTTACCACGCCAGTCATAGTCCCTAACCAATGAAAATCACCTACTTCACCACTAATCTGCCATGTAATTAATATAATTTTCAAAAATTATATTTTTAAAATGACATGGAAAATATGAGTGAAGATTCATTTGTTGAAAATTACTTACATGACAGATTAATGGTGAAATGGGTGGTTTTTATTGGATGGGACCAAGACTGACGTGGTGAGCCGAGTTCATGATATAATTTTTCGTTAATATAATATGTTTATTATAGTATTTTTACTATACATTTTCTAAATATATATATATATATGTATATCATTCTATTGGACTAGATCGATTGTTTATAAATTTTATTTTCTCCTCTGGCCCCATGTCATGAATGTCATGAATGATGATCTTAATCTGCTAAAATCCTCTCCATCTCTCCACTTGATTTCCCTTCCTATTAAGCAGCGTCTTTTGTATGGATGACTCTTCTAACTTCAAACAGTGTTTTGTCCCACTTACACACAGGATATAATTAAGGACTCACTTGTTGCTCAGTGTTCATACTTGATTAATTACCAGTTAATGATTTTGGGTTTAATCATCAGTGCAATGGGAAAAGGGTTTGTCTACGAATTGATTACGTAATAATTTATCAAAGATTTGGACCATAGGAATAGATAACAGATGCTTCTACGAGAGATTTGTATGATGATAAAATTCGATAAAATAGTGAAAACCAAAAAATTATTAAAATTATTATAAATTTATTTAATCGATAAGATCACAAACAATAACGTAAAATAGTGTTATTTTAGAGCATTTCATGTTATCAAGGGAGTGAGCATCGAATATATTAGATCTTGATTATTTCAACTCACATCGTGGAGGTTGATTGGTGCATGAGTGCTAGGATGGATGATTGGTTTACTTCAAGAGTTCAGCGTTTGGTATATTGAAAGCGATAGGAGTGGACAAAAAATTTGATTATCAAGTTTTGGTTTTAGATCCGGTTAGATTTGATAGATTTTTTATTCGGTATTGATTTCCGTGGGATTGAGACTGTATCTTAATTTTCAAGACTCAGTATCCGGTGGGTACCCAATAAGATTGAGACCAATATCAAATACTCGGTATTAGTTTTCTCGATTGTAATAGATAATATTCTTTTGTTTATTATTTCCTATTAATTTTTTTGTTGTATATATTATAAGTATGATTCGTTTTAAAACTTTAATTTTTAAGTCTATAATATTTTAATTTTATTATTTAATAATATTATTAATGATTTAAAAAAAATTCTCCTATTGCTCATATTTTTTTAATAATAAACCAATTAATTGGGTATTTGGTATTAATCTCGATTCTTACTAATAACGAGATTGGATCTTAAAATTTAAGATTCGGTGTGACCGAGATCAAAATTATTGAAATTAAGATTAATTCTAATCAAATTGATCGGTTACTCAATTTTCCCCGAAAGCAATGTGTTGTGATCAAGGCTAGCGTTGAGGGTGGGTATCCCCCACTTAAACTTTGTCCATAATATTCAATTAAAATTATTAATCACTTGATTTGCCAAATAAAATGAAGCTTTAAGAGAAACAATACAAAATCTTAATTTTTGAATAAACTAAAGAAAATTGGAAGAAAAAAAAGTAGGTTATCCCCCACTTATTATCAAATATTAAATATTATAAGAAATGATACTTGTGATTGATGATGTTGTGAAAGAGTTGGCAAATGAGATCTTGTATGGGATTCTGTCAACACTATATTTAAGGATTCCAAGCCTCCATAGCTCGATAATTTGGACTTCTTCCCTAACTTTTATATTAAAATAATGAACGTAATTTCAGTAAGTACAATCAAATTAGGGATGAATATTTTATTTAATTTGATTTAATTAGTTTTTTTTTTAAAAAGAGGTTAAGTGGAGTTTTTATTAAAGATAATTTTAAGTAGAATTAAGATTTATAATGAAAATATCTAATTCAACTCAAATAAAATTATATATATATATTTAAAGATATTTGCATTAATATCTTTAGAACCGAGATTATATCATACTCATATTTAAGATAATTAGTTTTAAATTGACTAAATCTCGATTCGACCCGTATATATTTTTAAATTTAACCCAAATCTCTCGTCCTATTTTTATATGAATTATTTTGCCGTTCTTTATCATGTATATGAGAAAATATTACATGAATCTGTTCCACCACCTAAGATATAGTCCTCAACCAATTAAATTAAGACACATCATATATTTTTTTCATATCATATTTACACATAAGCATTGTCCAAATCATCCAATTTAATGTCTTTAATTTAAAAAAGAAAAAAATATTACCAAAGATTTCTTGTGTCATCTTTCTCTTTGTTCCTTAAATTTTTTTCTCAATTATTTTTTCTTTTTTATAGATTTAGGGTTTAAGATTTAGAGTTTATAATTAGGGGTTAAGGGTTAGGGTTAGAGTTTATGGTTTATAGATTATGGGTTAGGATTTATGTTTAGGGTTTAAGTGTTAGAGTTTATGATTTAGGGATTATGGGTTAGAGTTTATGTTTAGGGTTTAAGGTTAAAGTTAAGGTTTAGGGTTTAGGGTTTAAGGTTAAGGTTAAGGTTTAGGGTTTAAGGTTAAGGTTTAGGTTAGGTTTAGAGTTTATGGTTTAGGGTTAGAATTAAGGTTTTAGGTTAGGGTTCATGGTTTATGTTTAGGGTTTAGGGTTTAGGATTTAAGGCTAAGTTTAGGGTTTAAGGTTAAGGGTTAGGGTTTAGGGTTAGGGGTTAAGATTTAGAAAAATAAATAATTAAAAACTTGAACAATAAAGAGGAAGACAATATAAAAAATCTTTGATAATATTTTTTCCTTTTATAAATTAAAAGCATTAATGTAGATAATTTAAATGATGCTTATGTGTGAATATGATATGAAAAAATATATAATGTGTCTTGATTTAATTGGTTGAGACCATATCTTAAGTGGTAAAACGAGTTCATGTAATAATTTTTCCATGTATATATACATTGTTATTTATGACTAACTCTAAAGAATTAATATTTAGTTTTATTATATAGATTCGTTTTCTCACATAGATTTGTTTAAGGTCGAAATTTGGACCGACTCAAATTATTGTTCATTAATAATTTCGAATTTAAACTAATCTTACTCAAATGATTATTATTATAAATATATGTATATATTTAAGAATGCTTTTTTTTTCGAAGCTAACTATTTTCGTAATATTAAATTAGTCGTTACAGAAAGTACAGCGGCTCAGCTGAATCTTGTGGTGTGGATCACAATATTATTGTAGAAATCATGGTGACCCCATATATGCCATAATTTCAAGAAATTTCAAATGAATATAACCTTTTTAATAATTAGTTAAAAAATAGTTTTTAAATTTAATTATTTAGAAAAATAATTATCTTTTAGTTTATATAGTATAAATTCATGTCTTATCAAAAACAGAATTCAAATTTATGTCTTATTAAAAATAAATTCTATGTAAAGACAATAATTTTTATCAGTTTAATCAACATAAAATTCATATTTTATTAAAGATAAATTTTAAAGTTTCCCTACTTTCCCCTCTTATATATTAGATATTTCATGACCGACATAATGATTCGTTGATCTACTCTTGTTTTTGTTTTTTTTTCTTTGTCCGCTTGCCTTGGTTCACACCGTGCTAGTCCTATTCCTAAATCTTACTGCAATTTGTCTTTTTTTTATTCTAAGATTAAACAAATCCAGTTCTTCTGTCATTTTCATGTCGGCCTGGGCGGTGCTTCGATGGTGTCCCGACTCTACCCTTAGAGTGCCCTCCACAATACTCACCTTAATCCCACCGCATTAACCAAGGAAGCATCTTTCTTACCATAAAATCATTCCCATTTAATTTTTTTATTAAAATTCTTCCTATTTTTCCTTTAAATATTCTGACATGACAAGGATTTTCATGTTTTAGGCAGCCTGGGATCCAAGAAATATATCTGAAAAAGGTGTGTGGGGGGTTTGCTTAGGTAGCAAACAAGGGAGTGGGCGTGGATGGGGCGGTTTGTGGGACTGTCAGATCCAGTGGCACGGTGGAGTTGTATGTACAACAGTATAAATTTTACATGTTTTGTAGGATGATAACCAGGTGGGACAGAATAAATTTTTAATCCCTTGTTTTTGATTTTAAATTTAAATTATTTATTTTGAGTTATTTAAATTTTAATTTTTTTAGGTTGGATTTATAAAATTTTAATTTGAATTAAGATAAATCGAGTTTTTTTATCTCGAATTAAATAATAAATTTGGGTTTCATTAAATTAAGTTTTCGAATAATTAATTTTATAAGAAGAAAGGGAAAAGTTAACTAAACGTGAAATTATAATTTTATGAAGAAAAAAATCAAAGGGCTTTCTTTTATTGATAAGGGGTTGTAATTTTGTGTAGGGATAGGCGCGGAACTCAAACTTGACGGATTTTGATCTGAATTTTTGGTAGAAAATTCGGGTTCGGGTTGGGTTGAGTTTTTTCAAGAGTGTTCTCGGATCAGATTTAGGGCGAAAAAAATCAGACGTGACTCAGAACTAATATTATAATTTTTCAATATATTTTAAGGATATTTGTAATAATGATCCCTCTTTTTATATATATTTTATATAATTAGGTCACTAAAATTAATTATTTTTACAATTAGATCACTAGAACTTTTTTTTTACAATTAGATCTCTAAATTTTATTTTTTTTACAATTAACTCCCTAAAATTTAAATTATTTTTAATGATTCGGGTCGGGTCGGATTTTAAAGCTTAAAAAACCTGGGTCGGGTCAGGTCGGATTTTTTCCACCCTAAACCTAGGTCGGGTAGCGGGTGAAGGGTATAATTCTTTGGGTCGGATGCAGATGGGACAAAAATCTGACCTAACCTGATCCGATCCGTACCTATCTTTAATCCTATGCCTCATTAAAAAATCTCTTTAATACTAAATAAAGAAAAAAAAGGTATACATGTTTTATTAAAAAAAAATAAGATAAGTTCGACAATATATGACATTACATAGTAGCATATTTCTCGGGCTTATATGATAGAGTAAAAACTAAAAAATAAAGGTTTAAAAATATATATATATATATAATAATATATTTTTTTATTTTTATTTATGTGTTTGATAGAAAGAATGTAAAAAAGTTGAAATCACATCTACAGCCTAAATTAAACTAAATTTGTTTACCGATTATGACCTGGCTTTGTATCCCCACTTAGATGCCCAACTTGGTTGCTTCCCATTAATTGATGTTGATTGCCTTATGAAATCCTTTTGTCTCTTCTCATTCGTTGCTTTTCTTTTAGAACTTTGACAAATTTCAAAATATATAAACACTATCTATAATTTTTTATTTAAAAATTATAATATAATATAATATAATATAATATAATATGTAACTTGTTGAAGCAAAGCCTTATACCTTTATTAATTTTTTAATATTGTAATATTGTATGAAGAAAGGCGACTTTGTCCATTTGTTATTTTGTTTGTTTAAACGTTCGACAATATATCCTTCTGTACGGTAAACAATTTTTTAAGACATCCTATGGAATCTATTTTTTTTGTCCTGTTTTTAACATATTAATTTATTTCACATGCGCATTACGCATGGAATAAAACAATAAATACAAACACTTGAGGCAACATCCATGAAAGCATAAATAAAAAAATAAAATAAATTAAAAATTATCCAAAAAGTGTCAAAAATCAAAAAATAATTTTTAATATTTTAAATTTATAAAATCTTAAATTTAAAATTAATATCATTACTATTGTAGGTAATTTTGTTTGACCCCATTATCATTGTCGCCTAAGGTTACTACCCATTTCTTTCAATCACTCATCGTTGGTAATCGACAAAAAGTTATCAATTGAATGTTAAATAATGAACATGAAAATTTTAATTGTTCAACGTTCGATTGACACACCCCTCATTAATTACCGATAATGAGTAATTAAAAGAATATGTAGTAATCTAAAGCAGCAATGATAATAAGATACGATGAGATTATCAATGACGATAGTAGTATTAAATTTAGGGACAACAAGACTACTCCATATCATCTGCCAGCCTTTGGAGATTGCCTTACACTCTGGAAGCATAGACTATATTCAAGAACGGACCTAAAACTTTATATAAGGGATATAAATAATAAAAAAATATATTAAAATATAAAAGGTCCAAAATTATAAAAAATTAGAGAATATAAAATTAAATTATTAATAAAAAATATAAAAAATTTAAATTTTTATGGGATATGACTATACCATCATCCTTACCTTTATTCCTTTACCTTTCGATCTGCCACATCCATGCTTGATTTTTCCCTAAGATTCTTGTCGGTCGAACCACTAAAAAGATTTTGGACCCAATCGCTGGGGGCAGGGAGACTATTGGCTCTGCACTTGGGCTACGTCTAAGCCCAATAAGTCACGTAAACACATAATTTTTTGTTCCTGTACGTATTATTAAATTTAAAATATTTTTATTTAAATATTTTGATGAAATGATTCTCTAAAAATATTACACGTGATATAATTTTTGAGACTAAAATGAAAAAAAAATCCAAATTTAATATCTAATGTGCCAAAAATAAAATTAAAGGACGAAATTGTGAAAAGTTTGAAGTCCAATAATTCGATATTTCTTTTATCCTTTATTATTTAAATATTTTTAGCACCTTTAAAAATATGATATTAACATATTTCAGGCTCGTCGAAGTCTAACCTAACATAAAAATAAAATACAAAACTTAAATATTGTTTAAATTCATAATTGTAAATACCCTTTAATTTATTAGTGCCTGTTTTAAAATATAATCTCAACCATTTGAGATTGATCGCTTGATCACTCTGTTGATATTATTGATGCTCGAACCCATGAACTCTAGAAACAACAACCGCTTCGTTAACCATTTCAACTAAAAAACTCGTACATTTTTTATTATTTTATTAATTTAATAAAGTCTATGTCTATTTTATAATTTATATTCAGAATTTATAAATTTTTTCTAATAATATTATTTTCAAAATTCGAACATGTGTTTTCGAAGGTGTTGCCGAAAATAACAAATAACATGTCAACAAATAACTCAAATGGTAGAAAAAAATAATCGATCAAATCTGGCAGATGAAAGAGTGTGTTCAAGGACTACAACAATTTAAGAATTTAGATTTAATTTTTTTTAAAAAAATGGAAATTATTTTATAAAAAAATAAGAAGAATTCAGGTTTTTTAAAATTTAAATATTTTTTAAACTAAAAACTTAAATTAATAACATATCTGATTGATTAATTTTTAATAAGTATTATTAATATTTAAAATTATAGTAATATAAACCCTAAACACTAATTTAAAAAAATACTTTAATTCTTAAAGTATTAATTTTCATTTATGCCGATCAAAAATTTTAACCCTAAATAAATCGACCCGGCCAAACTCAATATTCTTTAAAAGAAAAAACCGATCTGATCAAACCGCGTCTGCTCGAAACCCGATTAGGTCGGCGAAATGCAGATTCCTAGTTCGAACTAATATTTCTCCGAATCATATCTTTTGAACAATTTAACTTGTTTTTTTTTTGTACAGAAAATTTGGGGTTTCTTTTGCAAGCCCAAAATATGGGGAGAAAAGCCAGGAAGAAACATGTAGACGACAAGCACACTTCATCTTCATCTCCGTCAACCTCAGACGAATCTGAATCATCGATGGAGAGGTCTCGCCGGCACCGGGAAGTCCGGCGTAAGAAGGATGGAAGCTCAAGGAGAGAGAAAGAGCGAGAAAGAGAGAAAAGAAAGCGGAAGGAGAAAGAAAGGGAGAGAAAAAGGAAATCGCGGAGAGAGGATAGAAGGGCTAAGAGAAGGGATTACGGATCTGAGTCCGAATCCGGGTCTGATTCTGAGGGTGTTAAAGGGCGGATTGAGCCTGAAATAGTTGTTCGAGAGATGTTGAAGGAGTTTCCTAATGTTGGTAACGATTTGAAGCAGGTAATTGCGTATTTTCTTTAATTATTGTAGTTTATTTTAAAATTGCACTCATTTCGTTTCTGGTAATTGTGTATACTATGTCTGAATTTGGATATGCTATTGTTGTAGCTTATTTTTTAAAGCTTTTTTTTTTTAAAAGTAACCGGGTATACTATTAGTAAGTAGTTTTATAGCATTTGCTAGATTTGTAATTTAGATTCTGTACAAGTAGCAGTGGCTGGTTCTCGTAGTTGTTAACTCTGCAACTGGATATTATTAAGCTTAGATACAAACTAATGGTGACAAAGAAGAAATTTTTTAGTTGCTTCTTGTGGCGTTTTTTGATGATGGACAAGCTATTGTGGAGTTATAGCATTTTCAAAATTTTTTACCATTGCAGCTTCTTCAAATGATTGATGATGGACAAGCTGTTGACATAAAGGGCATATCTGAAAGGTCTTTGAATAGGCATTTGAAGAAGCTATTCCTTTCTTTAAACCTAAAGGAGAATGGTGATAGAGTGTTTTTACTCTCTTCAAAATGTCGTCCTACCTTGGATGTTGTTGGCCACTTGATTCAGGCTCCTACAGAACCTAAAGAGCAAC
This sequence comes from Abelmoschus esculentus, assembly GCA_035048815.1. Lineage (NCBI taxonomy): Eukaryota > Viridiplantae > Streptophyta > Magnoliopsida > Malvales > Malvaceae > Abelmoschus > Abelmoschus esculentus. The sequence continues at coordinate 3,365,903 of JAUCBN010000046.1, read as the reverse complement.
AGCCCATAAATTCTGGTTCAGTGAAGGATGCACACTCTATCCCGGAGCATGCCGAATGTAACCAAGTAATGGATGAAAATAATTCAGACAAAGATGATTCTGCAGCTCCTAAAAGGAGGTGATTATTGTAACCTTTTTCCTATGCTTTTATTTTCCTATTCCAAGCAGAAGTCCTTAAATTTTATCAATCTTCTGAAAACAATGTGTAATTCATTGTTCTACTAGGGTGACCTGCTGACTCTTTGGCAAAAAAACAAGTTGATAGTCATCTTCCATCCACAAACCCTGCACCTCATCTATAAAATGAAACTTCTAAATTTGCGTCTCAGATTTGACTGTTGGAATGTTTTAGGAACAAATAGAATTGTTAATAGGAAAATCACCTTAATTGTAATTGGTAAATATGTGAAAGCAGACCAACTGAAAAGAAAAGGAGTGAGTAAAACAGACAGTGAATGTTGCCATAATTTAGTTATGTTCATGGATGCCACATCTATTCCTTGTTTTCTTTCTAAACCGCAATTGAACGGGGTTAAGTTAGCAATATAATTAGGATTTTTTAGAAAGAGTGAAGAGAAAACATCTGGAAATTGATGTGTTGTCCTCAGAAGAGGGACATGGAAAATAAATGATTGATACCTGCATTTACTTTAACCTATTTATGCTCCTAACTTGGTCTAGAATCAAATGATGTGTATACTTCCAATTTTACAGGCATTTTTTGTTCTTCTTGTTATTATACCTGGGAGATATGGTATTGTTTTTAATGAATTGTTTCATTTTCTTGCAGGGTGATTGGACCTGCAATGCCCTCAGCTGAGTTGCTTGCTGCAGCAGCCAAATTAACAGAAGCCCAAGCTGAGCTCAGGTGTTCTACACATCAAATTATTTTACTCACAGTTTTTATTGCTACATTTTCTCTGACATTTTGAGTTTCATCTGTTTTTATTCTGAGTTTCTGGTTTGCATAATTGCCAAGTACATTTGACAGATCCTTATTTTGTATCAGAAAATTAATGCTGGATTTTATAACTTCTTCTTGGTGTTCTTTTCTCAAATTAATCCAGAGAGGCCGAAGTTGGGGAAGATGATGAACTATTTATTGGACCTCCCCCACCTGCTCTGGTTGCTGAGGCTGAATCTGCAAATGAAGCAGAACGTTTTGAAGAGGTTCCAAAATTTACCCCCTTCTGTATCTTATTCAGATTTAGTTATATCTTTGATCGGTAGAGACATAGCAATTGCAACCTCAAGCCTTTTCCTTGAATTGTAAAAGTCTCCTCTCATTATTTTCTTAGGAACTGCTTACAGATTTATTGGCTTTCGCTTCTTATCTCATCCTTATAATTTTGCTTGGTTAGTTGTGCCCGTGTTCATAGTCTAGGGTCTAGTGAAAATGATCCTGGGGTCTTCAAGTGTGTTTTGTCCATTTCTTATGTGTTGTTGGGAAGAAAAGAAGTGGATGGCGGCTTGGTGTTTGTTTGATTAAGTAGTTTCTGAATTTCTGATTCATTTTAGCTGCCATTGGCATTGTAAAGAAATAATAGTGTCATATTAATTAAAAGAACCATTGACAATAAAATGAAATTAATTTAAAATTTGGGTTCATCTCATTTATTTTCATTGAGGTGGGAAAGGAGGGATAGTGGTTAAGAAAATCATCTTTATCATGTTGAGTTTGCCTTAATTAACTCATGGTCTGCCAGATGTAATTAGTCAATTATCTTCTTCCTACTATCTACAAGCACCATTTGTCATGTGTCTGCTGATTTTTCACATTATACCTGTATTTCTGGAATTTGTTATCATTTATCTTCTTGGATTTGCCTAATCGTCAGTAAACATCTTCTGGTTAATTAAGGTCAATGAAAATTTTCAGTTACCTACAAACTTGTGTGATAAGCATTTCATGGCTTGATGCATTATGGTTGTATGGATAAGCAGGTATTTGTATATGCTAACCCAATTGCTTCATTTTTACCTGAGAAGGTCACGAGAATTATGGGAGCTGAACCTGATAGTCCGTATGATGTTATAGGAGCAAACCGAAATATGTCTGCTGATAATATAAAGAAGAAGTAAGCTTTCCAATTACAAGTTTATTTCTTCTTTAATTTATCAAGGATAGCTTGCATAAATTGTTCTTTTAAATGGATGAGGAAGAATTTAATTTTAGTTCCCTTTTTTAATTTAATTTCATTATTTAGCACATACCTAATCTTTCTTTTCCCTCAGCAATAGCTGTTTTATTTTGCATCAACAACACCATAGTTTAAATGGCCTGAGGTATGAATCAAACCCAAATTTATCCAAACTTCAAAGACCTGGTACAAACATTCACTTAAATTCAAAACCTAAACTTGAAAGAATCCAACGATTAATCAGTCTGAACTCTGAACCCCAAATGGCTAGAACCCAAGACTAACCCAAGTAAAACCTATAATGACTCAAACTCAGTAGTGAAAACGCTGTACCTAATTATCCATTATACTCTAATCCAAACTTGAACCATTATAAACTTGATCCAAAAATTATCCGACTCAAAAGGACTCAACCCGACCCTATCTATTTTCCACCTACGGAGCTTTTAGAAAGCAATGGGTTATTTTTACTATGCTGTTCTTTGAAACATTTTTTCTATGGGGAACGGGTCTAGTTTTAGATTTGGATAACTTACACTTTGAACTTGGAAATTTGGTGGTAATGGAAGAAATATCCCTTGAAGATGCCTGATTGGAGAGCCAAAATACATGTCCTAGGTTTTGTTAATAAATAGACTATACATTATCTATTTTTCATGTAGTTTTCTCATTTTAGAGGTGGTTTGCATGTCAAATTTAGTAGATTGTGTTTCTCATAAGCTGCTACCTGTTTCCCCCACTTAGGTACTGGAAACTCTCTCTTTTGGTGCATCCTGACAAATGTCCTCATCCTCAGGCGCACCAAGCATTTATTATACTCAACAAAGCTTTTAAGGAGTTACAAGATCCAGATAAGGTGAGGGTTTGATTATCATTTTTGAGTACAGCCATGGTTGATACCTTGGATGTTTCATTCATTTTGGATCTTATGCTTCTTCATCAACTGATTGTGTGATCCATTTCTGTAATAAGCATGTGTAGCCCCTCAATGAAATTGTCAGTATAACTAAACTTTAGTGTTGAAATGCTCACTGGAGATGGAACCTCACATTTTGCTGTTGACTTTCTTATCTTACATTGAATGTCTAAAGAGGATTTCTGCTTGTCCTCTCTTGAGGCACTTTGGTTGTTGTGGCACCCTAGAAGTTATAAATGGTTTTAGTTTGCACCCTTAGCTCTTGTTTTTCTGAAGAATCTAATCACTTATGGTAACATAACGTGAGAAGATGTATTTCTTTCTCTTTTGAACTAAAAAAAGTCTAATTTCATCAAGTAGCACAAGTGCAGGATTAAGAAAATCATCCTAATTATTCTATATTAATAATCGAATCTGTTTCGTCAGTGTCATCCTAATTAACAAACTACAACACTGACGAAACAGATTCGATTATAAATATAGAATAATTAGGAAAATCACTAATGACTAAAAATTAAACTAGTGTTGTAGTTTGTTAATTAGGCATATTTACATTTTAGTCTTTAGTGATTTCACGTGCCATCTTCATGATGTAATTATTGTTGCATGCTTTTGGGTGGATTATTTCTGCATTTTTGAATTCAGGGTTATTTTTAATTCTCTTCTCTCTTTAAGATTTACTCCCAGTATCGTGACTTCTAACATCAAACTTCTCACATTTTATAGCGAAAAGCAATGGATGACAAAATAAAACTGAAGGAGGAGCAGGAGGAATTCAAGGTATTTGTTATTTACAAGCTCTTACTACAGGCATTCATTTGATAAACTTACCAGTATCACCTTGTTATATTGATCCTTTTCTGTTATAGGCTGAGTTGCGAGCAATGCGGGAAGCTGCACAATGGAGAAGATTGCAAGGTTAGATATTTTTCTATTCTTACTTGCAGCATTTATGTGTGCAGGTGCGGTAATTCATGCACATTCATGTGTGTGTCTCCCATTAATTACTTTAGCTGCAATGACTCGAGTAGGATACTTTTTGAGTTTTTATATCTCTTAAATGAATTGGCCTTAACATGCTTTTGAAATTATCATGTTTTTATTTTATATGTAAGAATGTTCAACTATTATGAAATTGCAATTTTTATGTCATGTTGGATAGTTCGGTTGGAAATTAGTTGGGGTCTATTCATTTGAGATATGACGAGCTCATTATCACTTTTTCTACAAATTGCAGCTCCAGTGTTTCTTTTATGTCCTTGTGTAAGGTGTTTTTGACCATTAGGAAGCATAACATAGGCGATAACGGTTTATTTGATTTTGCTCTTGGTAGTTAATTTCATATTTGAAAAATAAATAAATGCAAAAAAATCCTTAGTCCCATGTTCAAATGTATGTTGCCATATTTGACCGTCTTTTTTTCTCCTGGTGCATTACAAATATTCTGATATCTCGAAGTCATGTTCATGTCTGATATGGGTAAGCGCCCCTGCTAGGCGTTTTTGTGCTTTCATAGCTAATGCCTACATTCTCCAATAGTTTAGTATTCTTTTATATCTTGTGTCTAATCAACAGTTCATAATGTGATGAAGAAAGTTGATCTAGAACCAAGCGATCTTTTAATTGTTGCAGGTATATCAATGGAAGGCGATGATGAGCTCCTGGCAGAAGTGGAAGTTAAAGCACCTCCAACAAGAGATGAATGGATGACAACACTACCTCCTGAGAGGAAAGTAAGACATTTCTGTCTGTAATTCTCTTCTTTGGCATAGATAGTTGCACAAACATCGTAATCAAGTTACACTGCCCGTCGGTACAAATCCTTCAATCTTGCTGCATGATCCGCTTCGTATTGAAACATATAGAATTTTTAGCTTGTTATTGTGGATCATCCACTTGAAAAGGCTGAAAATATTAACTGCATCCTTAGTTGTCAGTGTCTTGTCACTTTAGATTTTCATGAAAGGACCAAAGGAATTACATTTCCAGAGTTTAAACTGAAATTCCTCAAGTTATAATATCCAACCTGTTTATTCTTATCAGCCTGGTGGTGTGCCAATGCAATCGACCAAATTTAGCAAGAGCACGAAAGAAGGGCGAGGTGATACTAGCGTGTGGACCGATACTCCGTCAGATCGAGCCCAGAAAGCAAAGATGCAGTGAGAATTTTTCTTTCACTGTTCTGCAAATCATTGCATGGTAATATTTATGTGTTTGTTCAGTTATTTATTATGATTTTGCTTGATTAATTGCAGATACTTGGAAGCCTATAATGAGGCAGCTGCTCTTGCTTCGAATGAAGAAGAAAAGTCGAATAGAAACGCTTCAGACGCAGATTTGGTGGATAAATATAATAAAGAAAAACGTTCAAAATCATTGGTACAAAAGCATCAAGAGGAAGCTGGAAAGCGACAGAAGAAGAAATCGAAGCAACCATTAGAGAAAGGTGAGTGGGAGGGTAAACATCCATGGAAGCCATGGGATCGGGAGAAGGACCTGGTTGCCGGAAGGCAGAGTGTAAATCTCGATCCGGAAAACATGGTTAAAGGTTTGACTTCCAGGTTTTCAACAGGAACCTTTCAGAGGAACTTCCTTTAAAGCCATGGAAGTGATCCCCAATGTTTTCCAAACGCAGATAAGTAAAACTCTACTGTTATATTGACTGTTCAGTGACGTTTCACTTTGCAGCTTAAAGATGTGCAAATTGTTTTTGTGATCAAAGAGGCTTTTCATGTTATATTTTTCTAAATTCAGTATTTTGGTATTTCCCCCCAACTTCAAAACCCTGATCATGACAGCAAATAAAGCAGCTAATCTAACATAGAAACTAATCATACTTTGCTATTATATAACCAAATAAGTTTCTAACATTGATTGATACAATATTAGAGTGTAGCACAAACCATAGCAGAGTGTATAGGGAACAGGTCAAACTGCGTTATAGAAAGAGACCATTATTTCATAGATTTGTATTTTGAGTACGGTAAGAGAGTTTCTTCAGCCCTAGTGCAACATCCCTGGTCCAGAATGCAGCTGGAGTGTCCTGCTCGGGACGACCTGAAGAACACCAGGTTGTTCTACCACGTACAAATACAAAAATCAAGTTATTCAGCATCGTACAAAATCTTCCAAAAAAGCAGGCAACAAAGTAGCAAGAAATTTTATGTTCACAGAAACAAGAAAAAGGGTTTACATCACGAATAAGTATCATTTAAGTACAGAAAGATATTTTTTGATCAAAGTAGATAAAATATATTACCTTTTTCATTTAGGTACCTAAAAGTATATACAACAATGAACTAAAACGGGTCACCCTGATGCTATCTATACCAGCCTTTCTATGATTCCTTCTCACAACAAAACCAACCTGCCAAGTAAAACCTAGACCCAAATAGCATCATCATTTATACCCAACTTTTCTTTCTAAGTTTGTTTTTCCAAATGTTAAGCACTCTCTTTTAACTTTATACTTGAATGTAGTTGCTAGTACTACTAGTAATACATAAATAACTAGTAATGGGCTTTCTCAAATGTTCACAAGAAATTCCATTACCGTCTACCTTATTGTTCACACATATTTCCCTTCACAATGTCTTTTTTAACAATAGACAACTGCGTGAAGGCAGACAGAAGAATGAAAGGTCCCTAAAATAATTAAACAAACACCACACTATCCTATCACAATATGCTAAAACCAAGACTTACCCTCAATCCCCCAAAAATCTAAGACATCTAGCAATCAAAACACTTATTAATGAAAATGCGCTAGCAAATTACAAGACAATTGGTGAAGCTGGGAAAAGATATTGAATCCTAAAAACAGCAGGAATGAAAAGCTCAAGCACTTTAAAAGTTGTATTTCTGGGAACTGTGTTGTTTAACCAAGAAAAGAAAATATTAGTTTGAGATTTCTAAACATGTTGGACATGTTAAATGTATACAAAAATTTTGTAACAAGCGAGAAAACAAAATCAATTTGTTAATTTTAAAAAATCCAGCATCAACACACTAAACGGTATCCTTCCCTCCTTTCATCTTTAAAAGAAAACTAAATACCATTTTGTATTGCATCGACTTCAATGTGTGAGGATGCTGCATTCAAAACCTCAAGGAAGTGATAGCAACACCACCAAAGATTAAACATTCAATTCAAGTTCCAAGTCTCACATTCTAAAAATTGGGTGTTCTTCTGGAGATTACTCTTCCTCAATGATGGATTGCATGAGAAATCGAACACCATTAAGTAATTTCCACACTGGTATTATCATTTTACTGATAGAAGATTATTCATCCAGAAAATATATAAAAAGCACGCTTCACCGAGAAAAACTAAAAACCAAGTTGTTTTGGATTTACTAAAGACTCTAGCAGCATTTTCATTTCTTTTATTTGTTATATTTTTTTCCTTCTTCAAGACCGCAAGCTAATCCTGATTGTTAATTCAGGAACTTAATTATTTTCAACTTTGCATACTAATCTTGATTCTTAATTCAGGAACTTAATTTTTTTAAGTTCGCATGCTAATCCTAATTCTTAATAGAAGAAACCGGAAGAAAATAGTGATTCATAACAATAATAAGCTAAAAATATATATTTAAAAAACATAAAATTAATTAATAAAAGGCACATACTTGATATCTCGGCAACCTGTTCGGGAGTAAGTTTGGCGGAGAATCCGCTTGCCGCCGTCTTGTAACTGTAGATCAGGGCATCCTTAGCAGCTTCTTCGCTGCCGAGGACGGAAGCGAGGGTTTGGATATGGTATGCTTCCGGCTGCTCATCCTGAGGCTTCTCTGTGTAAACGATGTGCACCGCCGCCGTCGACGATATTGATGATTTCGCATCCTCTGCAGATTCAGCCATTTCGATCAAACAACACAAAGCAATTATCAAACAGACTAGAATCAGGTATACTTTTCTGTTCATATCGAATATATATGTTTGGATCTGGTTAGTGGTTTCTCCCTTTTAAATTCCAAGGTCCACAATTTTGACTTTTTGTGTATACTTAATCCCTAAGTTAATTATATATTTAACCCTTTATTAAGAAAAAAATACGATATTACGTGTCGTCTTCGTGTTTCTAGAACTTTGCTTCCGAAATTCGATTTTTAGGGTAAATTAGATAAATGATCACTAAAGTTTTAAGACGGATTTATTGATAAAAAAACAAAAATTATTGCATATACTTAAAGTTAATGGAAGAATCTTACGAATATTGATGTTGCAGATTTTTTTTTCTTCTAAAATATTGCTTTTTTTCATGTTATTTTTTTAAATATTGATGATTTTATAATGAATTTAAAGTCAGTATCTTTAGAAATTGACTTCGAACAGTATAGGGGTGAAGATGAAATTAAAGCTATAATCTATTCAGATGCTAAAATCGGAGACTTTGAACTCCGTCTTCAACCTTACATTATTCAAAATCAGTTTCTAAAATTACCGACTTTAAATTCATTATAAAATCATTAATATTTCAAAAAAATAAAATAAAATATAATATTTAAAAAATCCCAACATCAATATTCATAATTTTTTTCTCAAAATTCACATATTTCAAAGGTTACTTGTAGTTGTATATTAAACCTTCCTTTAAATAGCGAATTTGAATTTATTTGATATCTATATATGTCCCTTACATTTATATAGGCATAAAGATAATTTTCACCTTTAACGTTTAAATTTTTGTCATTTTGGTCTCTTTTTTTTTGGATAAATTTAGTCCTTGACCTATTTTTTTTAACAAATAACTCATTTTTTAACTACCATGATAATTGAACCGTTAAAAATTTAATAATGATAACATGTATAAAATATAAAACAATTAAAATTTAAATAAAATATTAAAAATTAATTAAATCCAAAACAAAAATTTACTAAATATTCTCAACCCTATCTAAACTAAAATAATAAAAAACCAATAGATTATTATCAAAATCCTTTATCTTTGATTCACCGATAACAAACTATACAACACTCTTTTTTTTCCGGATTATGTTCATACCTTTTTAGATAAAATTTTGATTTTACTATAGTTAAGGTTGAGAATTTTTAATAGGCTTTTGTTTTAGATTTAATTATTTTTAATGAATAAAAATTTAATTTTTACTATTTTATTTGAATTTTAATTGTTTTTATATTTTTAGATTGGAATAAAACTATATTCCACGTGTATGTATTTGATATACTAGATGTTAAGTCATTTAAAATATATTATTACACATATATGACATGTCATCATTATCAAATTTTTAATGGTTCAGTTATCATGGTAGTTAAAAAATGGGTTATTTGTTAAAAAAATATAGGTCAATGGTTAAATTTATTTTAAAAAGAATAAAGACCAAAATATAAAAATCATAAACGTTAAGGGTGAAAATTATCTTTCTGCCATTTATATATTGCTAAATAGTTGAATTTAATAAAAAGAGATCAGTTAATTTTAATTAAAATATATAATTTTAAATTAATTAATAATTTTTATTTAAAAAATAAAAATTTAAATCATTTTATAAATAAAATATATATTATTAAAAATTTTAAAATATAAATAAATAAATAAATATTATTTTATAATAACTTTATGCTATTAAAAAATATTTCACCGCCACCCCCAATTTATTTTCCCTTCCTGCTCAGTCCTTTTCTTTCCATACGCTTTATCATCAATGCCTAGAAGGCTAGACCATGGTCATAATTAATATTAATTATAATATTACATTTTTTTATTTACATATTTATAAAAAATAATAAATTGATATAATAAATCTCTATATAAATATATATTTGCATATATGAAATTAAAAAATATATATAATCAAAGTATCAGCACAGACTGGTCTTCCCTGCCCCTCCTTTCCCTCCATAGCTATGGCTTCTTCTTCCACTCAAAAACTTGGCACCATACTTTCCGCCACCAAATTCCCTTCTTCCCCAAGAACACATTCATTCTCTTCGTCATCGCCGTCGTCTTCATCGTCAGCAACATTATCATCTTCACTCGGATCTTCCTATTTACAAGAAGATTCACCTCTCAGTCCGGTGGCTCCGGTACGGTTTTCAGGCGTACCGTTTTCTTGGGAACGTATACCAGGGATACCCAAGAAGGTACAGAACCACAAGAAGAAAGAATCCATCAAGTTGCTGCCGTTGCCACCACCAGCTACTCCACCAACATCCAAGAAGAACATTTTCGGAAGTCTGCTAACTCGGAAGAAAACTTCAACCGCCTCTACCGTAGCCTCCTCCGCCTCAGAAAGTTTCCGGAAAGACCCATTTTTCACGGCGTTGGTTGAGTGCTCCAAGGACGACGGCGACGACGACGGGAACAAATTCTGGAGAGCAGCGGGAGCAAAGGTTACAAGGAGTATCAGTGATAGGTTCGGATTCATTAATTTTTGTTGTAAAAAAACTTGCTCAGTTTCAGAATCAATAGTCTATCTTCCAAGAGCTAGCAGCAGAACCAGTAATTATGGCTTAATCCATCATGGCTCTCGTTAAATTCAACACCCATTTGACATCAGTTTCTGGGATTAATTCTTAATCATGCTGTTAATAAAACAACTTATATTTGTTTTTTCTTTCAAATCTTTGTATTTTTTCTGCAATATTTGAATCCTGATGATGTGTTGAAAGATTGAACCTCATCTGTAATGTTCCATGTGATGTTTTAATGAGAATATGAGTGAAGATTACATGACTCCATGACCATGTCCATGTGGGAGCAATGCCGAGCTCCATTAGATTTGGACCACCATAGCTTAAAGACAGATCCAGCTTAAGCAATAAATATAACTCTTTTCCAGAAAACTTTTACTGCAGTTTTTATCCTGAAGTTAAGCGGTTGGTATTTCTGTACAGTATCTATCATCTTCTTCATATCCATTTGTTATCTGCTACTTGCAGGGCTGCAGATGTTTACTCTTACTGCTAAGAGTATAATGGCAGAGCCATTTCCAGCAAAGTAATTGCATTGTTTTAATACAGACTGTTGAGATATTTAACAAAGCATTTTACCTAGTCAATTGAGTCGAAAGGATCGTCTCCATTATAGACTTTTACAATATTCGATCTGAATTAATAATCAATGAATTTAAAAAAAAACTGATAATAATTAGTTGATTACAAGTTTTAATGCGATGAATATCTTTTATTTATTTATTTATTTAAAAAATATTGTACTTCAAACTTTATTTTTAAAAAATAATCTCATTTCTGTACACGTAAACTTAATTCACATCCTGCACATTCCTCAACTCTTCAAAATAAAGTGGATCTATTTTAACCGAATTTTACGTTCTACAAGATACGAAGTAGAAATTGTATTATGCAGTAAGCGATATGTAGAAAAAGAGTTATTTTTTAAAATAAAATTTAAAAAGAGTTATTTTTTAAATAAAAAAATATATCCTCTAATTAAGTCTGATTACATGACTATTTGGGTACAATTAATTAAGTTTGTTGAGATATATCCTCTAATTAAGACAGACTTTGTTGGCTTAGTATTGAAGGATAAGTTCAAATAGATTTTTTTTTAAAATATTTAATGTTTGATTCAATGAATTCTATAACAAATGTAAAACTGAATCATTCGAGTTTAGACGTAATTTCCGTGGTTAGAAACGAAGTAGGTTAAGATCATATTAAATATTAACAAACATACGCAATAATTACTATTAAATCTTAAATTTTGAATTTAAATCTAAATTTAAATTCAAACTGTTTTTGTATATTAAGGGACGGGACGGGCAATCGTCCCCCAACCTTATTTTTTTGTTTTTAAATAATTTATTTATAAATTTATTTTTACTTTTAAATATTTACGTTTTATTTCCTCAACCTTAAATCTTTAACTCCCCTGTACATATATTCATTGTAATTTGTATTAAAACCCTAAATCTCGAGGCTTTCTCCTAAACAAACCGTCACTATTTCATATTTTTATTAATAATATATTCTAAATAATAAACTAATTTTTTTAAAAAAAAATTAAAATTTGACAACCTAATTGAACATCATGAAACACTGATGGAAAATGCTTTATATCTCGCGCAAAAAATGTATCCAGGAATCATATCAAATATATTAATTAATTAATGTAGTTTTAATTACCGAAAATGTCTGCAAATAATACTTAAAGACTCCATCCCTGTCCACTCTTAACTGCTGTGTTTTGTACACAATGTGTGGTTACGTTTCTTACAAGACTCCACAACCCTGAATTTGCATGAGAGTTGAGACCAGACATAAATTGCTTGCATTTCAAGACTCATCCACACCCGGCATGCACAGAGACAGAGAGTCATGTAATAAATTTAGCATCAACTGCAGATTTAATTAGCAACCACATCGGGATTAGCTTTGAATGAAACCCTACTTTAAATGTGGGTTTTGCTTTTCCAGAAGTCATGATTCCAATGGCTAATTCATATTCTTTCGCTTTCACATTTAGTTCCTCGAGGTCCATGTACACACGAAGTGGATCTCCATTGCGCCTCTAACCAAAAAGAAAAGAAAAGACTCGTCACCAGCTTCCTGCAAAGACCCGGATCTGTTAGAAAGCAAACGGATCAAATCGTGATGTTTGAGCTTGAAATGGGAACAACCCATTTGAGAATCCCATGCCCTGAAAGCAAAGAGCGTATCGGTGAAAGGGTGAGGGTTGGAAGAAAGGGTGTGGGGAGGGGTGGAAAAGGTTTGTTGGATGGAGGAGGAAACGGAAGGGAATTCGAGGAAACCGGAGAAGAAGAGGATCAGGAAAGTGAAGAACAACATGAACGTTATGGTGAAGGTGTTGAGAGGTTTCAATTGTATGGTGGGACGAGGAGAGTAATTGTCAGCTTTGATTCTCTTTGTTTTATTAATCTTGCTCTCTTTCTCTCTCTGTTTTCATTTTTTTTTTGTAGAGAAAAAACTGAGGATGAACAAAGAGATGGCTAATTCGGATAGCTCTGTACTAGACTTTTCCACAGAATAGGGAACCTGTTCGGTTTAATGTGTTCTATCTACAGAACTCAGCCTTGTCTGAAGCCAAAACATCATCTGAGTGTGGTCTCTAGATGCTTGAGGAATCATCAAACTTGAGAGACTCGAAAGAGACCTTCCACCAGCAACAAGAATGACCCCAAGACAATGTCAATCAACAACAGAAATCCGGATATAGCAAATGAAATGGTCCATGAATTTATTCAAGGAAATCTATGGAATTCTCCTGATACACCTGGATCAACTTTTGGTGGGAGATTGAAGACCAAAATAATGTCAAACCACTAATGTGGTTGTCGGAGATCAATCTGCATGAATATCCCCAGAAATATAATTATATACAGAGCAGCAGCCAGCAAAACTCAAAGGAGTAAAAATAACAAATTTCCTTCTTTGTTAACAAGCAGTAGATTGCATTAATTCTTCATCCAGAGTGAAACCAAACTATGCACCTAATCAACGAAACAGGAAGTCTACACGCTTCATGTCTTTTTGTGTTCGTACATTAGAGGTCAATTAACAGAAAATGGGTGACCATGGGACCTTGTTGGCGACAATGCAATTGCTAGAAGCATAAGAAAGCTTAGCCTGCTTTCCAAGACCGTGAGTCCAAGTGTTGTGGACATTCTTACTATTCTTATTTTCTTGAATCTAAAACTCAAACATGATAGTCATTCGGTCTCAAATTTCACCTGACATTTCATTTCATCCCATTGAGTTTGAATTCCACCCCATTTAGTTGGAAAGTGCTTCAAAGTTCATGAATGGACTAATAATCTTTTGGTTTCTCTTTGATTGATCTCCCTCCTCGAACGTTGGATGAAATTCGTTTCTCAGTACGTTACATTTTTCACGCCGATTAAGTCTTCCACGGTACAGATCTTAGAGAAGTTCCTTCGCTTGTTATTAAATGGACGTGTCAAAAAGTCAACGAAGGAGTGATAAAAAAAAACGTCTAATGTCTAAATTTCAATGAGTGAATTGAATTTTTAAAACTTCAGTGATCAAAATAAATGTGAGAATACTAGTTATCGAACTTACTATTTACCAATTTCAGGAGAGCGAGATAAGCTGCATCTCTTGAAATTTCTAAGACAGTCTTGGCAGACAAACTGGGCTGAGGCCTCTCAACTGATCGAACCGGAATCCCACAGCTATTTCAAGATGAAGAGTTTGTCCCCAAATACTTGCAGCGATCTGCATGGCTTGAGATACAGCAATGCCATCTTTCTGAACCGTACTCAGTACAACTTCATCAAGCACATCGATGAAGAGCTTGTCCAAATACTTTCTCGCTGCATCATAAAAATTGGAATTAACTCCAAAGGACCAGTAATCAACCGCGCCTTTGCTGAATGATCTAACAATCCGGACTTTAATTGAGAAAAAGAAAAAGATGTTTAATTTTTTTAGTGGATTTTTTTATGTTATTTTTTTTTCTTGTTGTTGAAAAGATTATTTTTATTGGATTTCGTGAATAAGTTTGGTAAACTCAGTTCGATTCTTTAAGGTCTCGAGTTGAACCCAAACTTTAATTGAGCTCACTCAAACTGAATTTCAACCGAAATTTGTCGAACCGAACCCGAGTAACTCGTGAGCCGGTCAAACTCATTATCACTCCTATTTGTATCAAGTAGGGGTTTGCATCCGGTTAATTCGGTTTGTGGCCGAACCGAATTCACCAAAAATTTTAAAACCTTAACCGTTAACCTAACCGAATTAACAGAATCAAAATTATTTTGGTTAGTTAGCCGAATTAACCGAAATTTATTATAAATTTTGGTTAAATTACATAATAGGTCACTAAATTATGCTAAAATAATTTTTTAGTCACTAAAATTTTTATTTTATGCTAATTTAATAAAAAATTAATGAACATTTTATAATATAAAAAATTTAATGAATATTTTATAAAATTTTAAAAGTTAAATGACTAAAAATAAATATATAATATATAATAATTTCGGTTAATTTTACTAATTAACCAATTTTGAATCGAATTAACCGATAACCAAATTTTTAAAATAAAAAAATAGCAGTTAACCGAATTTACCTAAAATTAACCGACTTAATTAACCAAAATAATTTTGATTCGATCAATTAGTTCGATTAAAATCGAATATAATTGGATAGTATAATTGGATACATCATCTACTTTTTAATTAAAATCTTGAGTAACTTGTAGTATAAGGATAAATGGACTTTATTTTAAATACGTTTTATTAACGTTCTAATAGATATACAGAAAAATAAATATATTCATCTTAAAATATTTGATTTTAAATTATTTTATTCATATGATATATTTATTATCAAAATATTAAAAATAAATAAAAACAAATATTAATTTATAATCGGTTCAAGATCATTAAAAAAATATCTTCAGTTTTATATTTTGATTATTAACTTATTTGAGTTATTACTACGGATACATTTTTAATCAATTAATTAATTTAATAACTAAATATATTCGTATTATTTTATTTTTTATAAATTTTAATTTTAATATAAAATATATATCATTATTTAATAAATTATATGCCTACATTTTTACAAGTTGGCAATTAGATATTTTTAGGAATTCTCCTTATTATTGTAATTGGGGAAAATAATTTTTAAACTATTGATAATTGAATTTTATTTTCCGAAGTATTATAATTTTAACAGTGAAATCGAAGACGATCTCCTTAGATTCCGTCTTTGAACAGTGAAAATAAAAAAATAAGTTGAAATATGATCTCACTAGGCCCCGTTTTTGAACAGTGAAAATGAAAAATAAGGTTAAAAGATAATTCCATTAGGCTTCGTCTTTAAACAATGAAGTTTACTGTTGGAAGACAGAACCTAAAGGCTCCGACTTCACCTAACTGCACACTGGACACAATTATTTTACTGTTCAAAGACGATGACATACGAAGGATTCTTTGATTTCACTATTAAAATCACATTATTTTCCCCAATCACAAAATTGGGGAGAATTCTCCGATATTTTTTTTTTGTTATATCAAATATATTTTCTCTTTAAATTTATTTTTTTAAAATAAAACGTGTAATAATCTTGTCGTGTATAATTCTCTGCCTTGACTAAGGCAACGGATAAGATCTCCACATCATCCCTTTGACTTTTCAAACTAATAGAATTGGATTCCCCATAAAAAGAGGGAAAATATTGCTTACAAATTACAACTGACATCGTAATGGGATATTGTGGGGAAGATATAATAAAAAAAATATCAAAACAAAAAATGGTATTTTCTTTATAAGGGATATTAATTCAAACATATTATCCGTAAAGAATATTTTTTATAAAATAAAAAATATATATGAGCATAAAATTACACGATTTAAAAACTTACCAAAATAAACATGTTAAAATTTAAATCTTTAATTTTACTTAAAAAATTAATATTTCATTTTATTAAAATAACTAATTATTTTTATTTTTTATCTTTTAATGCTAACATTATTTGTAACTGTTAATATTGAAGAAAATATAAATCCGAATTTCAATAGGAAACGATTAAATAATACAAGCAGACACGAATTGACCAATGGTCAATAAAGGAAAATTGAAATAAATAATTAAAAAATAGAGGAGGCGTGAAAACGGGAGAGGACGAAGAAAATAATAAAATATTTTTTATATATTTTCAGTGTCATATTTTTTAGATTGATCAGATCAAAAGAATGTTTTGCAAGATTGAAATATTTTAAAATAATATAATGAAACTCACGTAAATGAAAAATAAAACATTTTTAACAAATATTAGATATAAAAAGTTTAGATCAAAATAATTATAGATTAAAATAGTGTATTTGATTCAGATACTTTAATTAATTTAAATTTGTGTCCTATATTAGTAATTGAATTATTAAATTAAATTAATGTTATCAAATTAAATCATTTTAAATTCATATAATGTCGTCATATTATCTTATTATTTAGATCATGATTGCCATTTTAAAATAAAAATTAATAAAATTGAAAAAGTAAGTATGTACTTTATGTATAATCAAAAGTTTAAACCATCAGGGTTGGTCTAATCGGTAAGCAGTTTTGTTCCGTTTAAGTAAGTTTTAAGTTCGAGACGTTGTGTACGCAGAAAATCTCTATTGAGAGACTCACCCACCAAAGTTTGGTGTGCGACTCGGGTCGATCTGGATTTATCAGGTTTAAACCCTAGAACTAGAAGAACAATAAAAAAATTTAGAACTAATAGGTATTAGTCCAAGTGATAAACAATTTGATTCTGTTTAAGTAAATTTTAGGTTTCAGATATTGTGTACGTAGAAAATCCATACTGAGAGACTTACTGACTAAAACTAGATATACGACACAGATCAATCCGAATTAATCTGGGTGAAACTCCGAAAACTAGAAAAATAATAAAAAGTTTTTTAAAAAAAATTGCACCGACTGCCATAAACCCACCGATCTCAATCCTCACAACAATAAATGCGTTTTTTCTATTTCGCGTGCTTCATGAGTTATATATGACACAATTTGCAATGCAGAAATGGTTTGGACTAAAATAAAATAAAATTAAAATATGCTGCACGAATTTTTTTTAAACGAATAAATATTATTTTATATATACAACCTGTTTAAAAAAGTCAAATATAAATTTATAAATATTATCCACAGTTTACAAATAAAAAATTATTTCAATTTAGATCTATTACAAGAGTTGTGGTTGAGGTTTAGGTTGATTCCCTGTAATTATTGGACCAGCTACTCAGATTCCTCTTTGAATTATATTAAGATTAGGGTTTGCAAACACGATGTAATGAGTGGGGTAATTTAAGCAATTTGTATATTGTTTTATATTCATGTGTATAAATGTTTTTTATATATAAAATCTTTTATTTTATTAAAAGAAAAAATATTAAAATTATAGTAAGATTTACGATTATATTCATAAATTAAATATATAATTTTCGTAAACTATTTAAACAAAAATTTAATAAATTATAATCATATAAGGATCATGTAAGAAAAATATTAAAAATTATTCATAAGCTCGAATAAAAAAATAGATACTAATAATATCAATAATAAAAAACGTATCATAAAAATAAATTTATTTTTATTAAAAATTAAAAAATATTGATAATCAATGATTAATATTAAATTAATACGACAATCGATAAAAAAAATTATGTTATTGTATCCTAACTTAGTCTAATTTCAACTTAAGAAAACTGGATAAAATTTAGAACAAACATATTTGTCGGAAAGTAATTCCAACCACATTGGATTTCAGTTCCATTTTTAATCTCAGTTTGACTTTAGTGTTGCTTATAAAATGGAAAGAAAAAAAAGGAGATATCGGGAAAATAATAGGACTACTTTATTTATTAATGGAAATGGAATAATTTTATTTATTTGGAACGATTTAAATTATAAAAATTCGACTATTTTTTAAAAATATTATATTATACACGTATAAATTAAAGGAATTATCAAAATTTAATTACCGGTTTTTATTATTACTATCTTAGACTACTTTTTTATAAAAAAAGTAAAATAAAATTTGGTAATAAAAGATCTGTTGTTAATATATTAATTATTATGTTACTATTTCAACACAATAATTGAGTTACTTTATTTATTTATTTATTTTTAAAACATTTAAAAAATTTATTATGGTATTTATTAAAAAGACGGTAAGAAGTCCGTGTCCAAACTGCGTCGTTTGGTGACAGCAAGTGGATTTTTTTCCTACACGTGCGTTTACCGGCAATTACCGGGAAACATTACACACTGTTACTGTTATTACAAAAGAATGGGAGATTTTTTTCCTTCTCAAATCTATAAGTATCAGATCCGCATTCAATATTGTCTTTCTTCTCTTCTTCTTCTTCTGCGGCTGACCATATCTCTCTCTGTCTCCCCTTTCCTACCGTTTTCCGGCGAAATCGCCGGTCATTTTATCTCTAAGTTTTTCCGGAGGATTCATTTTCGAGATTTTTTTTGCTTTCTAAAGGTTTGCTCTTTATTTTTTAAAAAAGCTCATTTTTTTTGTGTGTGGGTGGGGGTGGGCTGGGGGGTATGTTTATTTTTTCTTTCTCCTATCGTGTTTTGGCTGAGTTTCAGATCTGGGTTTTTTTGTTCTATTTGGTGGAATGATTTCCAGTATTTTTTGTGCTGTTTGTTGGTTTGTTCTTGGTATGCATCGTCATGCTTTTCCCATTGATATTTTAAAAATCTTTATTAGTTTGTTTTCTTATAGTATACGCTGTTAAAAATTTCAGATTTTCAGTTTCTATGTTAACCATGTTTCTCTGCCATTCTTAAGGGATTTGTATTTTGTTATTATCCAAAATATTTGTGTTCTAATCCTGTTTTTGAACTGTAGATCCCTTTTTCTGAAACTTGCTGGGTTCGTTTTGGATTATTGAAGATAAGAAAAATGGATGGGGCTAAAGTGACGGGGCTTAGAAATGTGAGCTCGACTTGCTCGATCTCTGAGGCAGAAGACTATGATCTCTCACGCCTTCTTGATAAGCCGAGGCTTAACATCGAGAGGCAAAGATCATTTGATGAGAGATCGCTTGGTGAGCTCTCTATTGGTCTCTCAAGAGGAACTCATGACAACTATGAGAACACGCATTCGCCTGGTTGGAGGTCCGGTTTCAATACTCCGGCCTCGTCGACTAGAAACTCCTTTGAACCGCACCCGATGGTAGCTGAAGCATGGGAAGCTCTCAGGAGATCCTTGGTGTATTTCAGAGGCCAACCTGTTGGTACCATTGCCGCGTATGACCATGCTTCTGAGGAAGTTTTGAACTATGATCAGGTATGATTATCATCGGATGCTCTGAACCGTTTGCTTTGTCGATTCGAATTGTTGTCACATATGTACAATCTAAATCTAATTGTTAATCATAGAAAGTTAGAACCTGAATAGGAAATACCTTGATCCATGTTGGATAACTTTGATTAGGGTAAACTTCAAGGCAAACATGATCAAGAATTGAACTTTAACATGATTAAACTTCTGATTGCTGAAAGTATGGGTGGTGAGGAAGAATGGGAGGATTAAGCTTAATGAGCGTTGCACTTTTTTCTAAAAAAAGGTTTAAAATGTTTTTTTTTTTTGTTATTTTTAAATACTAAAAATCGATCACTATTTCATCGGTTAAAATATTGAAATCATCTAAGACTGTTTTGTTCATTTTTTGTTCAGGTTTTTGTTAGAGACTTCGTACCCAGTGCTTTGGCTTTTTTGATGAATGGAGAGCCTGAGATAGTTAAGAACTTTCTCTTGAAGACTCTTCAACTTCAAGGGTGGGAGAAAAGAATAGATAGATTCAAGCTAGGGGAAGGTGCAATGCCTGCTAGCTTCAAAGTTCTTCATGACCCTGTACGTAAAACGGACACAATTGTTGCAGATTTTGGAGAGAGTGCCATTGGAAGAGTTGCTCCAGTTGACTCTGGATTCTGGTGGATCATTCTGCTCCGTGCATATACAAAATCTACTGGGGATTTATCCCTAGCCGAGACACCCGAATGTCAAAAAGGGATGAGGCTCATACTTACTCTTTGTCTATCAGAAGGATTCGATACATTCCCAACCCTACTGTGTGCCGATGGATGTTCTATGATTGATCGAAGAATGGTAAGCTACTTGTCTACTCTAGTCTTATTTCTTTCTTTCTTTCTTTTCTGCATGTATATGTGATTTGACTGTTCATACATGTAATGTCCCTTGGTGATCTTATACTTAGTTTGATATAATTTGAGACATGTAATGCATGTGAGAAATTATAAGTAGCACAAATTATGAAAATTAAAATTTAGATATAATACACATTATTCGTTGAAAAGAAAGTGTAGTAAATGGTTTGTTGTTGTTATTAATGAGTGGTGGCCTATAGAAATCTGGTTCCTTGGTTTTAATTTAGTAGCATGCTGCTTCTCCAAACTAAGTAACGTTGTTTACTGCTATGGTCCAACTGCTGTAATTTATTTGTTTGTTTAGACAAATCTACTCTTAGTTCTGTAATCAATCTCCTAATGTCTTTGTAAGATATTGAAGTAAATGATTTCAATATATGTTCCATTTTATATAATGTCACATTTATGTTTACATGAAAGCAAAATAGGCATAGTTTAACATAGGATCAGTGCCAAATTTATATGATCCACCAGCTAATGGGACTGTAACTAGCTGATAACAGAGAAAATTTGGCCCATGACAACCTTTACATCTCCGTCTATAAAGGTGAACCCAATATATCCCTATCCTATCATTGCTAAGAACTGGTATGATCTACTTAGCATGTCCCTTTTTATTGATGATTGTGATGCTAATATTCGAAGTAAACTGTTCACAATATCTCGAAAGCATGGTGCTATTCCTGTGCAGTAGAGTTTTGAATGATAGTACATGGCAGACTTGGGATGAGTGGCATAAAAAAAGCTATGGATACGATAACAATAATTGACCATTTCTGTAGGCTGTAGCATTTTACTAGTATGTTACTTGATAGGGTAGACAAGAACGATCAAGGCTTAGATGGTAAAACGGATGCATATTTAGTCTCTAATTTTTGGTCTAAAGCTGAATTATCTGCTTCAGAAATGAAAACCATGTAACCATGGAGGCTTAGATGGTAAAACCGATGCATATTTTTATTTTTTGCCCCGCTCCTTCTCCATCTCTAAGACCAACAAGTTTTAGGTGCATGTTCTAATAACAGTTATAACTTTTTTTCTTTGGCATTGACAGGGTGTTTATGGTTATCCTATTGAAATTCAAGCACTTTTCTTTATGGCATTGAGGTCTGCTCTATCAATGCTGAAGCATGATGCTGAAGGCAAAGAATGCATTGAAAGAATTGTGAAGCGTTTGCACGCTTTGAGTTATCACATGCGGAGTTACTTTTGGCTTGACTTCCAACAACTAAATGATATTTATAGATATAAAACTGAGGAGTATTCTCACACCGCGGTAAATAAGTTTAATGTTATTCCCGATTCCATCCCGGACTGGGTATTTGATTTTATGCCAACACGTGGTGGCTACTTTATTGGCAACGTTAGTCCCGCAAGGATGGATTTCAGATGGTTTTGTTTGGGTAATTGTATAGCAATTCTATCTTCTCTCGCAACTCCGGAGCAATCAATGGCTATAATGGATCTTATTGAGGAGCGTTGGGATGAGCTTGTTGGAGAAATGCCTCTGAAAATAGCTTATCCTGCAATTGAAAGTCACGAATGGCGAATTGTAACCGGTTGTGACCCTAAGAACACGAGATGGAGTTATCACAATGGAGGATCTTGGCCAGGTAAGGCCTTTGCTTTCTAATCTATCTTCACTTCGGCGCTTTTGATCATATAAGACATGTACCAAATATAACCGAAGGAAGCCCTTTAACTATGAACTATAACACATAAAATGATGATTATTGGATGAACATGTGTATTACTGTTGTATTTGTAAATTACCCTTTTCGAATCCTGCAATTTCTCCCTGTCTTGCGTGCAGTGCTTTTGTGGTTGCTGACAGCTGCTTGCATAAAAACGGGAAGGCCGCAAATTGCAAGACGTGCAATTGACCTTGCTGAGTCACGCTTGTTGAAAGACGGCTGGCCAGAATACTATGATGGCAAACTCGGGAGATACATCGGTAAACAGGCTCGGAAGTTTCAAACATGGTCAATAGCTGGATATTTGGTGGCAAAAATGATGCTGGAAGATCCATCTCACTTGGGGATGATTTCTTTGGAGGAGGACAAACAGATGAAGCCATTAATAAAGAGATCATCTTCTTGGACCTGTTAAAGCTGTCCAAACAAGAGGAAAGAACACAAACAGAACCGGCAAACACGTTGTATCAGTACGAGTCTCGAATCTTTACGTTACGTTTTTTAAGTCAGTGAAAAATATTGACAAAAAACAAATCCATATGTATTGAACTACCTGAATAATTTTCATTTATTGATTTCAAGCATGCAAGTTGACTATTTCTTAAATGCTATTGCTGATTGAAACTGCCATGATAGTTTTCTTTCAATACATTAAAATATACAACCCTTCATGCTCTTGCAATTAGGTAGACCAAGAACATGTATGTTTGCATGAAAAAACGGAAAATTTAAGGCACCGCACCCTAGACTCACCCGGAAATCAAGTTTTTAGAACATGTTCTTGGCATGTACGTGCAAGTGCATGGCTTAAAATATCCGACAGTACAGGGAAGCTAGCAGAATACGAGGTGGTGGTGTTAGATCAAGACAAAGTGGTTTGAAGAAAGTGAGGTTGTTGGACTTACCTGTCTGAAAATCAACGTCAGTGAACAGCTCCACCTACCACTAACATAGGGGATGGGGGGACCCTGCAACTCTTAGCCTAATGCCAAAACGTCGTGAGAATCCAAGCCACTGTCTTCGGCCTTAGAGATCCTTTAATGGCTGCGTTGATTCCCATTTCTAGTAAACTGCATTTTATAATGTTATGTCTAAAGCTGATAAGAAAATAAGATTTTATAAATTAAATTAAACTTTTACTTGTAATATGTTTAGGAGGAATCCCATTTCTGTTGAATATAATTCTCTACGGTAGGTTAATGGTCGACCCCGTTTAGTTGCTTTAGTGTTAATTCTTTTTTTATTAGTATTAACTATATAATATTAAATAATTTTTTTATACAACTCTAAAATATTTAACTGTTCAACTCTAAACTTTCGAACTAAAATAATTACTCTTAAATATTAGAACTTACAACTTTTAAAATCGAGTATTACATAGATTTATTATGAAAATGACTCTTTTAAAATAATTTACTCAATTTACAATTAGTTTTATTCATAACTGACTCAATAGATACCTAACAACCTAATAAATCCAATATCATTACCATAACATTATTATTTGTCTTCATCTTTTCTACTTTATTATTTTGCATTATAAGCTCATTGGGTCTAAAGATGGGCATGGATCGAGTTTTTGCCCCACTCGAACTTGACCCGAATATAAATACTCTAAAACCGATTCTGATCGATCTATAAAAAAATAATTTTAGAGATTTGATTATAAAAAATAATTTTAGAGGACTTAATTATAAAAATTATGATTTTAAGGACTAAATTATAAAAAAATAATTTTAAGACTTAATTATAAATAATAGAGAGAAGTATTATTATAAATATATCTAAAAATAAAGAAAATTATATATTTAATCTCGGTTTAAATCAAATCGGATATTTTATATCCTAAACTTCAACCTAACCTAACCCAACTATTCCCTTAATAATTACTTTACCTGACTTAAATACGGTTTTTCATTAAAAAAATTCGATTCGATCTGATCGTACCAAATCAGATAAAATACTCATCCTTAATTAGGCCTCTAAGTATCCATTGGACCTGTTATGAATATCTTCATACATAATACCAAAATTAAAACTTCCAACATTTATTTTAAAAAAAGTTAATATCTTATCTCATTAAATCAACCTATTAAAACAATTATTTAATAGGAGAAAAATAAAAATAAAAAATTCAAAAACATAAAAATATGATGTTTAAGAGTTAATTAAGCTCTACTACGGCTTGTGTCTAATACATCCGGTAGATAGGCCTCTAAAAGACTGTGATTTAACTATCTAATTTTAGGTAACGCTACAACAAGCCCAATAGGAAAATGTGGGCCGATTCCTTAAAAGATTCTTAAGCCCATATTCAATCAAATCTTAAGTCCAAGTTTAAAACTAACAGATAAACCTTTATTTGTACATTTATATAAAATACAATATATTTTCAACTATTTTAATCTCTCGTATATTTTCCCCATTTCACTGTCTTTACTTGGTGAAATTATATCATAAATCCTTTTTACTACGTCATTCGTGGATTTAACCAATTAGATTCATCTATCTCATATATTTTTTAAAGGTAAATCATCGACTTTTTTCTACATATAATAGATGAGTGGTAGTTATCAGGTGGTTACTTAAAAATGAATGGTCCTGATTATATGGACCACGGATGACGTGCTAGAAAGGAAAAATTATATCATGGGTCAGTCCCATCACCTGTCCATGGGACTAACCAATAAAAACTGCCCACTTCATCAATTTTCCATGTCATAATTTTTTTCAAACTGAATCTTCACTTGAAAAATTAAAAAATAATGAGGTGGATAGTTTCTATTGGTTGGTCCCATGGATGACATGGTGTGACTGACCCATGATATAATTTCTCGCTGGAAAAGGATCATGATATAATCTCTCCGAGATATTATATCATGGGCCCGACTCACCACGTTAATTATGGTCTCATCCAATGAAAAACACCCACTTCACCACTAATCTATCATATAATTAATTTCTAACCAATAAATATTCACTCATATTTTCTATATCATTTTAAAAATATAATTTCTGAAAATTATATTAATTACATAACATATTAATAGTGAAATAAGTGATTTTCATTAGTTAAAAACCACGACTGACGTAATAAACCGAATCCATGATATAATCTCTTTGAAGTCTCATTTTTACTTGTATACATTTTTACACATCCAAGAGTTTATTTAGTTCAAGCATGCCATGCGGGTAGCTAACATGTTGTGTTTTATTGTCTTGTAAAACTAACTTATCTAGTGGGGGTAATCGTGTGGGTATAATTTTGAGAAATTTTGTATTATCTATTTCGTTTTAATATTTAAGAATATAATTTTGAGAAATATCATCAAATATTTTATTGGTATTATTATTTTTAAATTTTCATAATAAAATAAAAGTATATTTTTATAATATGTATATTATTTTTCTAAAAAAGTTAAATATGTTCTTATAAAGTTTTAATATCCAAATAAGTTCACAAACTATAACTATACTTGTAAGTTACTTTTGGTGTCTAAATTATTTTTAGCTCTAAATATATACCTAAAATTTCATTATTTGAAGTGACTAACCATCAATTATCTTTTTTTTTATTTTATTTTTTTATTATTTACTTTTTAATTTAATTTATTTTTAAAATTAAAAGTTTTAAATCTTTACAAAATAGTTTAAAATCTCTAACTCTAAGCCTTCAATTATCATCATTATCACCATTTATTATATCATCGGAGACCACTACTACCGTCGTCATACTACCACAATTGTTTTCCCTAACCACTCATCATTGTTAATTGGTGATAGGTGTGTTGATCGGCTTCCTAACGTCGAAAAAAATCAAAATCGCGAAAATAAAATCGTCGGCATATCTACCATCGGTTATAGCCAATGGTTGGTTGGGAGAAACGATTATGACGGTCTAACGACGATAATGATGGTCTCTAATGAGGTAGTATATAATGACAACGATATTAATTTGGGGATTTTTGGTTTTAGGTTAGAGATTTGAGACTATTTTATAAGAATGTAAAATTGTCAATTAAAAAAAATGAGATTTTAATTTTATTTAAAAAATAATTAAAAGAAATTAAAAGTTAAAACTTATCACTTATCACATTTTTATTGATAAACGATTTTTTATTAAATGGCTAGACACCTAAAATGATCATAATTAAAACTTTAAACACTTATTTAAAGTTAAAAATAGTTTAAGCACTAAAAGTGATATATAAACATAGTTTAGACACCTATATAGATATTAAGCCTTTTTTATAAGTAATACTATTCCATTTATATTTGGTAACTACTTATATTTGGTAAAACATGCTATGTTTTTGGGTAAATTATATATTTGGTAACTACTTATTCTCATATTTTTATTTTAGTCATTCAATTTAAGAATTAACAAGTATTAAACTTATTATTTTAAATCTAAAATAAATTAACCCCAAAATTAAAATATATATAACTTATGTGTTCAAATCAATAATCATTTAAAAAATTATTTTTTCTATCAAAATTCAAACTTAAAATAAAAAACAAAACCTAATATATTAAAATTTACAATAAAACTAATTATTCATTTACAAAATCGTATTTTATTAATTTCTTATATATTTGTTATAAGTAAACCGTAATTTCCCCGCTTCCGTCGGCAGTGAAGTAATTGAAGTAAAGAGTGTCGGCAGCAGCCCCCTCCCACGCGCACCTCCATTAAAGCCATTCTCCTCCACGAATCAAAGCACTGGGCCTTTCTCCGTGATTCCCACCACCAAACCAACCATTCCTATCTCTCTTCCTTTTCCCCATAACTTTTACGGAACAAACGAATGAGAAGTGAGAAACTCAGCTCATTCACTATTTATCTTTATCTGTAAAATGCGGAATAGTAACTGTTCGCTCTCTCCTTCTCCACCTTCTTCACCGCGGTTTCGCCACGGACGTTCCAAGAACTTAACTTCCGTTGGTGCCGGTGCAGGAGCTGGACGTGGTGGTACTGGTAAGCAGAGGGCAGCGGATAGGATTGTGTTCGTGTTGATATCCGCGGTGTTTAGAAGAAAAGGCGTGTTGTTGTTTGCACCCTTATTGTATATCTTGGGAATGTTGTTGTTCATGGGGTCGTTAGGCTTCGATGTCGAGATTTTGAAAAACGCGGTTGATGTTGTTCATAAGCGTTTGCCGCCTGGCTCTGTTTACTGGAGTCCTCAGCTTTTTGAGAAGCTTTGGCCGTTTATGGAGGCTGATAGTATTGGCAATGCTAGTCATAATATGGTAACATTTTTGCTTCTAATTATCTATTTATTTTGCTTTGAGAATTCTAAGACCAACTTCAGTAGAAATAAATTTGTACATCGAGTTTATTGATGTTCAATATTATTTGATTAAGCTTTGAATGAAAATTATGGAACTTTTAGAAGAAACTATTGAATTTTTGTTGGAACAACAAATGGGGAATATAATGCTGACTATGTTTTGATTATGTTTGGAGAATATATATATATATATATATATATATATATATATAATGAGTTAAGAATGTCTGCTGCTTTAGGCTGTGTATGGATCAAATTTTCATTCTCTTGGCATGTGTTTAAACCATTTCTCTCTCTGGGGCTGGCATAGTGTCAAATTTTGTCCTGCACTATGATATCCTTCTTGGAAAAGTTTGTTTTTGAATTCACTGTGAAGCCTGGATGATGAATTTGTTATTGTGTTGTGAACGATAAGGCAAGAACTCTGGAAGACGAGTAAGAAAGGAGGTAGCCGGAAGGAAAACTCAATCAATTAGATGGAAAATTCTCCAAGAATCCCTGACAACTGGATCTATTTCATTTACCATATCTAGCAGCAGCTATCGATAGAAATAGGTACTTTGACAGGATCTCCAAAATCATTACATTTAGAAAATGGATTCAGCTGATTCAAAATAACCACTTCATAAGAGCCTTCTTAATTATCTAGAACCAACATAACATCAAAAGGATCATGCCTTAGTAATGATTTGACAAAGGGATTATTACTAAATGCCTTGTATTGCAAGATCTAACTAAATTTATAAATTGGATTTAACTACCATGTACACCAAAGAACTTCTTTGTTGACCGAGAAGCCATGCTCCCAACCTCTGGCTCTGAAAGGGGATGGTCTCTAAACAACCACTTTCGGCACTCTCACATAGTCTGAATTTTCATGCAGGGGGTCCATCGTGAGAATAGAGTAAGCTTTGAGAAATGGCTTTAAATATATAAATGAATCCTCGTATATTGTACTATTGCAGGAGTGAAAAGAAGATCTTTTATCCTTTAAGAATCATTCACTGTCTATTCATCTGAGGTTTTCTACTATCTTTGATGAATGTTTGGCTAACACAATATAAAATGAAAAATTATGGCAGTTGATGACCGCATGGAATCTGAAAATGCATCAAGCTTGGAAGCCATGTGTCAACTCCATTAGTTATAAAACAGGTTTGAGTTTTTATATCATTTCGATTGGTTTTCATTTTCCAATTTTTCTAAACTATATCCTCATCTTGTAGGTTTATGCAAATTATCCAATTTTATTTTGTAAATATGATAACTTAGAATCTCTGTTTGAGGGTTGATATTTCAACTTCGTCCAGAATTTTATGTGTATTTTAAATGCCTTGATGTCTCTCTAAAAAATTCCGAGTTTTTTAGTAATAATTCAGACTAAAACCAATTAATGAGTTTTAAGTTTGTAAAAAACTGATTTATACACTTAATGAAAAATAAGAACATTTATATTCACATTGAATATTTTTATATAAAATACATAATATATGCAGTACCTATATTTTCACTTTTCAGAAATTACCATCTCCTGCTCATGTTATATCAGATCCATATTATGTGTTTGTGTTTCATAGTGTGACACTTGTAAATATTGAAAATACCATATTTGTTATTTCAAGGAATTAGTTGTCGTCAGGTTGATAATATCTGCAATTCTATTTATACATCTCTTGCCTCTTCTAAAGTTAGAAATTAATTGCTGTTTTTTTGTGTTTTCAAGGTTTTTCAGAATTGCCAGAGTCTAATGGTTTCCTTATAATTGAAGCAAATGGAGGGTTGAATCAGCAACGCTTGTCGGTTGGTTGCCCTTATTAAACCTCAAATCACTAAAAAATAGTGAAAAATGCTTGATTGCTCTAGTGAACATTGTTGTCAGCTCCTCTTTATTGCTTCTTCATGCTCCCCCGGTGATGCTATAAATAGCCATAATGTGCTCTATATTGTGTGCTTTTGTTCTTGCTGAAACTATTCTATCTTCTTGCAATTGGACCGTTGGATGCATATGGTAGGGAATTCATTCCCAATAAGTCAAGAACTGTTAAAACACCCTTTTGGAGATTCCTTGAAGTATTGTTGAGAGTCTGGCTATTAGTTTCCTCTATTGTTTTCTTCATTCTTGCACGAAATGATCTGCACTTTATTTGTTATGCATTCCACTGTCTATTGACTAAATTGACAGTATTTGAGGCACATGGATCTTCATTTGGATGTGTTCTGATACTTATACTTATACCTTACATCAGATGCCCCAACTAAATATTAGACTAGCTATACATTGTATATCAATGTTTGTTCATTTTGAAAATCGCACTATTTAAGAAGCCGTAATTAGTTAGAACACTTTTTAAATAATTTTCAAAGTCTTTCTTCAAAAAACTATTCTTTCATAAACTTAAATAGGATAGAGTTTCTAGAACTAAATAATTTCAGTCTTTGTTGTCTTGGCTTCTAATAACAGCTAGGGTTCACATGTTACTTGTAGTACTTCTTTTTGTTATTTCCTTCCATTGGTATTTCGAGTAAAAGAATCATCATTGTTTTGGACAGTTCATAAAGATCATGCTTTGGAGTTGAAAGATAAAAGAACATTTTGAGACTTCCTAGAAAGAACATTGGTATTATGATATGCAAGGATAGTAGTATTTGATTTGTTAAATCGATTTGCTATATAGAAGGCCAAAGATGCAAAATGATTGAGATGTCATCTGAGAACACATTTTAGTATTTAGCTTTAGGTATCTGGGTGAGACCGTATCCTTTGTATGATTTTTTCATCTTTTGCATTGTTTTCTTGAAGGGTTGACGTGATGAAACCAATTTATTTTGCCCAGGCATGATGACCTGGTAACCTTTGTTTCTAGTTCTGCTATTTTGGGTCAATATTCAACTTGAGCTGAACCTGTGTGCTTTACTAGACTAAAAGAGTTTCTTCAACTTGCATGTCTGAATAACTCTTACGGCTAATACACATAGCAAAAGTACACTCAGCTTGTTAATTGTTTATAATAGTATGCCAGTATTACTTGATTCCGTCTTCACACTTTGGATACAGATATGTGATGCTGTGGCTGTGGCTTGGCTGCTAAATGCAACTCTTGTCATTCCAATCTTTCATTTAAACAGTGTTTGGCAAGATTCCAGGTTATCTTCACTGCCCTTTTGATTGTTAGTGCAGGTTCTGATTAAATTCAGGTTTGAAACTAATTTTGACAACCATTCTCTTTGCGTAGAAGGAATGGATTTCAACAACATTATTACATTACAGTCACTATTATGGCTAAAGGTTTCTATTAGTAAGGTCCACGCCCTTTGGTCATAAACAATTTCACTGGGTTTAAATGTGGAGTCTGCCTGGTCCTATTGATGCATGTTATGATAAGGTACTTGAATGGAAATTTTTGGTAGTGTTGTTCTCTTCTCCTTTGAGTAGTGTTATGAAAGTATATCATTCAAATCAAGATGAAAACAAGCCATTTTTACCAACAAAGTTTCGAATTTTATGTGAGAACTGCTACTTGTCTCGGAAATTGCAAAGGTCTCCAACCAAATCACTATTTGTAGTATTTTTTATTCATGAACTACTTTTAAATGCCTTCACATACCAAAGGGCATAACTTTTTAATGCCTTAATTTAGACTTATAGGAGAAATGATGCCTCCTTGAGTGTGTTTTGAGAACACCTTAGAAGTTAGAAACCAGAAGTGATCTATTATTAATTGTCTGATAGATTCCATATATATTTTTGAACACAGCAAAAAAATGTTTCAATTCTCTAATATATTTCCTTGTCATTTTCTATTTTACCGCAGCAAGTTTGGAGATATTTTTGATGAAGAATTCTTTATACATGCACTTAGAAATCATGTGAATGTGGTCAGAGAGCTCCCTGAAGATGTACTTCAGAGGTTTGACAATAACATTAGCAACATTGTTAACTTGAGAGTAAAAGGTTGGTCGAGTCCAGCTCATTATCTCGAGAAGGTTCTTCCCAAACTAAAAGCAATGGGGTATGCATTTTACTCTCCTATTATGAGTACCCAAATTTCCCTTCCCTGGAGAAAGTAAAATTGTGAGAAAATTAAATCAATGACATATTTTCTTGCAATTCCATTTTAGAATGCAAATGAGGAGCAAGTGAAAACTTAGGTGGTCTGTCGTAGGAAAGTATCCTTACCTCTATAAGAAACACAATTTCTTACTGAAGGATAATGGATAAGAATAATGTCTAGTGCTGTAAAAACTTCCTGAACTAATTGGATCTGCTATGATGATCTTTCTTAATTCCTTTTGGTTTGGGACAGCTAAATGAATTTTTGCAAAAATTCTGCATTCTGAGTAAGGAGGAAAGATTTACTAAATTCAATTTTCATGCTCAAATGAAAGCAGTTATCTACTCAGCACATGACACCAATTTAATCTCTAGATTGCTCATGGTGATCTCTTCACTATCAAAATTTTATTGCTCAAATGAAAGCAATTATTGATAGCAATGTAGTTCTTCAACTTTGTTTATTTCTTTGAACATTCCTTGTGTTGATTACAACATAATCTTATTTGATTCATGCTGTATATATATTTTTTATTTATCGACATAAATTTTATGTATTTTATTCTTTTGGATTGGTTTAAATCTTACATATATTTGTTGTAGAGCATATTTATATGTTGCAATACCTGAGTTATGTTCAATGGAGTTGCTAATATTTAGAGATATACTGTTATCATTTCTTTTGTATTTCCCCATGCTCAATTGGTAACAACGGGCCACGGGGAATATGCTTTGTTAACATTCATTTGTAACAGATAACATGTAATGAGTTAATTGCTATATGATTTCATTTTTTCAGGGCTGTTCGCATTGCACCCTTTTCTAACCGGTTGGCATATTCAGTTCCTTTGAATCTACAAGGGATTAGATGCTTATCCAATTTTGAGGCACTGAGGTTTTCTGAATCTATACGGACACTTGCTGACAAAATGGTTGAAAGGATGCTCAAGAATAGCTCCCATAGTGGAGGAAAATATGTTTCAGTGCATCTTCGGTTTGAAATGGTATTCTTCTTGTTCCTTGTACATGGATGAATAATTCATTGATTCATGAGTTCTATGTTTAGCCATTGTTCTTTAAATTTTTTTGAAGGATATGGTTGCATTTTCATGCTGTGAGTATGATGGTGGGGAAGAAGAGAAACAGGAGATGGATGTTGCGCGAGAAAGAAGTTGGAGAGGAAAATTTAGGCGAAGGGGCAGAGTTATAAGGCCAGATGCAAATCGTGTGGATGGGAAATGCCCATTAACTCCTCTGGAGGTATCCAACTATAACTTGTTTTGCTATTTTTTGTGGTAGGGCATAAGTTATTCATTGATTTATTACCTTACCTGTAGGTAGGAATGATGCTTAGGGGCATGGGTTTTGATAAAAATACATCAGTGTTTGTTGCCTCCGGAAATATTTACAAAGCAGAAAAATACATGGCTCCCCTTAAACAGATGTTTCCCCTTTTAGAAACAAAGGATACACTGGCTACTCAAGAAGAACTTGCTATATTCAAGGTATATCAATTTCACGTTCAACCTGTTGCTTTGTTCGGTCGGCCAGAGCAAAATCTAATAGTTATTGCTTCAGAAGAGGAAGAAAGAAGAAAGCTAGAATTGAATAAATTTTGTAACATTCTAGTTCATAATGTAGGGTCATTCATCAAGGTTGGCAGCACTTGACTACACGGTTTGCCTTCACAGTGAAGTATTTGTCACAACACAAGGTGGAAACTTCCCCCACTTCTTAATGGGTCATCGACGCTATTTATACGGAGGACATGCGAAAACAATTAAGCCTGACAAGAGGAAATTAGCACAGCTATTTGATAGCCGTCATATAAGGTAAATTGTGGTCGAAATCTATTCAAATCATCTCGGTATTGTTTTGATCAACTAGTGTCATGTTTAAACTGTTTTTTTTGGGTCATTTGCAATGTGTGAGTGACCTTGGACTGGTGCCTTCATTGGCACATCCTTCACTGCCCTGAATAACTTCTCCTGCCAACTTCCAATCTTGTTTATCAAATTGAATGCACAATAGCATGCATTGAGCAGCCTATGAACCTTGGAAGGGCTAACATACCTAAAATTATTGGCATTGTGCGTATTAGAATTCATAACATCAACTGTATACTGTTCCTTTGTGTCTTCATAGGTGGGAAACTTTCAAGCAGCAGATGAATGATATGCTACGACATAGCGATGTAAAGGGAAGCGAACCGATAAAACCCACCGGCTCGGTCTACACGTTTCCGGTGCCAGATTGCATGTGTAAGCGAACAGAATCCGTTCATGAAGACGGTAACACGACTAAACTTCTATATAGTTGACTTTACAAATTTGCCCTATTCTCTTGCTTAAGATTTTCCTACCATGCATTCAGTTGAGCTGTAGACTTATTAAACATTAATTCTTTTGATTTATTTAGGTAATAGTTTCAGAGTTTGATTCTTAAGATCCTTTTTTTTCAACATAACTTAGTTCACTGTAAAAATGTTGCTTGTATATGATACAATAAAGTGTGCATTGGGCTTCTCCTTTGCTTTAAACTTCTGAATATGAGTATGAAATCTATGTTCGTTCCCCCCCTGAATTTTTGTATATTTAAAAGTTTATATTTTATAATCATATCTGCATTATGAAACTCAGATTTTAGGTGAACGGTGAACCAAGTCTCAACATTCCATTACAATTATTTATTTACATATAGTGAGTATTCTCTTACATTCATCAACTTAAGCTGCCTGGAGAAAGCTCTGAAAGCCAAGAAAACTAAGCACCGATCTAAAGTTCCTGCTTGGCATCATTACTCTTGAGTTTGGGTGCTTCATTAGCCTCTCCTCCGGCAATGTCAACAACCCTCGGACCCTTGATCTTGTCGGGAGACAACTTGGCCAAACACAAAGTAAGCACCCCATCTTCAAGCTTGGCCTTCACACTGTCCAAATCCACGTTCTCTGGCAACCGGAACTGTCTCCAAAACTTACCGTAGGAGCGTTCAACCCTGTGCCAGCGGTCGCCCTTCTCTTCCTCTCTCTTCCTTTCTCCACTCACCCTCAGCACTCGGTTCTCTTCCACTTCGATCTTCAGCTCTTCCTTCTTCATCCCCGGAACATCAAGCATTATCATATGCCCCTCCGGTGTTTCCTTCCAATCAACCCTTGCCGGTAACACTGCTAACCTCTCTTCCTTCTCTAGGGCAAGCGGGATTTGTTCCAACACTCGGAATGGATCCGGGAAAAAGAGACTGCCAGTGTCGGGGAATTGGTTGTCCATAAATGGCAGCAACCTGGAGCCATTACAGAGGCCAATGTAACACACTAAGAGCAACAGAAAGAGCCTCATGGTGTGTAGTACAGAACAAGAAGATTAAAAGATGGCAGACAAGGAAAGCTAGGCAGTTGAATTCTATTGCATGGATCGCCATTGTGAGGGTATAAATTTATATATGTATAAAAGTCTGTAAAATTCTTGAAATTTCTGGTGTAGAAAAAAGTGGAAGATTCTAGCGGCAACCAAAAACTCAGCAGCTGGCAGGGTAGCACTAGGCAAAACAAAACGAGAGCAACCGAGCAAGAGCAGATACATCATCCAGGTTCTAGAACCTTTGATGTCTATTCTACAATTTATTTTAAGTAAAAATTGTTAATCACTTAATTAAACAATAATTTTAGTTCAAATTATTTAGAATTTTTATTTAAAAAATAATCTGTTCAAAGTTTATTTTAGAATTTAAGTCAAAAAATTACAATATAGATAGAAAAATAAAAAAAATATCACTTACACATA
Organism: Abelmoschus esculentus; assembly: GCA_035048815.1. Classification (NCBI taxonomy): domain Eukaryota; kingdom Viridiplantae; phylum Streptophyta; class Magnoliopsida; order Malvales; family Malvaceae; genus Abelmoschus; species Abelmoschus esculentus. The sequence continues at coordinate 3,330,363 of JAUCBN010000046.1, read as the reverse complement.
AAGATTTGAGGGAAGATATCACCTACAAGTATTGTTTTTATTTTTAATATTTTTATTAATTTTAATTAAGACTTGAGTACATCGTTTTTTATACGAGACTGAATAAAATAAAAATATATCAATATAATTATTCATCAATATTTAAATTATTTATAAACACTTTATTGTTATAAAATTATAATATTTTTAAATATTTAAAATATTAGTATTAATTAGTGTATGTACATGAATTAATACAAACTTTGTGACATTTATCTTTTAATAACATTTTATATAATTTGCTATCATTTTCCTTTAAATTAGTATTTTTTATATATAAAATTTCCCCTACTTATACTCCCCACGTTTTAACTTTGAATGGTTGAAGTACCACACAGAGAACATTCTTCGCAAAATCACCGGGAGCTGTCATGGCCTGACCCATGACTTCTCTTGGCTTAATTATGTAATTGACCTTTATATTTCTCCACTTCTTCCAACTTGGCATTTAAAGTTTTTTTCTTTTCAATTTGATACAATTTTTTTATTCCATCAACTATATTAGTATTTACTGTCAGCACCATGAGACTCTAGGCACAGGCAATGACGAGGTTGCAACACATCATCATCTAAAATTGAATATATTTTAAAAAATGAATTTGAATTTTACCATCATTGTTTGACCATTGACTAGGCATTGACCAGCTTGACTTCATTAAATTATTACTTTTTATTTTATAAATTTATGTATATGGGATTTTAAGATCATTTTTTATTTATTTAAAATTTTAATAATTTTATTGAATTTATAATATTTTTTTTATAATTTTGTACATTTTCAAAATTTATATTTAGGATAAATTACACGAAATATCATTAAACTTTAATTCTCGTACTGAATATATCATTGAATTATTTTTTACACAAAATACATTGAACTATTGTAAACTATACGAAATGATACTCGTTCGTTTAATACATATTAATATCGCTTTGGTATAATTGCTTTGATATTTAAGATAAGCAAAAACAACATGATTTTGTTATTTTTTTAAAAAAAAATATTACTCCCTTCGTTCCATTTTATTGTACATTGTTGATTTTTCACGTAGTTTTAAGAAAAAAATTATGTAAAAAATATGATGGAACCTTATAGGAATGACAAAATTATCTAACCTTTATCTAATATTTCTTTTATAAATTTTAGGGATAAGAGTTAGAACAAGTTTGCATTTATCATAAATTTATGAATATTTATAGGGGGTTAAGCCATATAAATATTTATGAAAATATTATTATATAAATATTTTTAGGGGGTAAGGTATGTTACTAGTTTGTATTTATCATATTTCTTTTAGATATTGTTCGAGTTTTAACGTATATGATTCTAACTATTAATGGTTCGAGTTTATTCTTCTAAATATATATTTTTTATATTATTTTATTTTTAAAATAATTTTAAAGTCGTTTGAAATTTATATTTTATAATTATGCATGATGATTTAATCAAATTTAATATTTATCGTCAAAATATTTAATACTCTCTTCTTTTATACAAAATTTAAACTCTAACCACAATATTCTACCTAACAAATAAATATATATAATTACTATCTTCGTGTTGCCTAATTGAAACGGACTTTAAGGAGTTTTTTTTTCTTCTAGTAACGTGTTTAGGAGCCTTTCCATGGCTTCAGGCTGCTCAGACTTTCTTCATGATTCAAGAAGTACTTTTTTAATTAAAACATAAATATGAATATATAAAACAATTTTATTCCTTTGTAACTTTTTAATAAATTAAAGGATGGTGAAAAAATATATAATTTATTTTTTAACAGTGATAATTGAAGTATTTTTTAATAAATTAAAGTTTGTTTCGATACGATTTTTAACCGTTAGGATTTTTCATAAATTCGTTGAGGTTTTCATAAAGTAGTTGGTGATGTATTGAAACACTTAAAACTATTTTCGATATTGACGTATCAAAACAGTGGTTTAACATATCGAAACCAAATCTTCTAGTAACAAAATATATCAAAATGCTTAATGAACTATCGAGACGCTTGTACCATTTCTTTTGCTTTAGAAACGCCTGAAAAGCATATCGAAACGCTTGTACCACTTCTTTTGCTTTAGACATTTTGCTTTAATAGATTTTTTTATTAAAAATAATATAAAATAAATAAAAAATTAATAAATTTCTTAATCGAGAATTAATACTAAAACCGATAGTTAATCACCGGCCGAAATAAATAAAGAAGTGGTTGCGGCACAAAGTTAGGGACATATAAAAACCTAAGAGAACCCTAACATTTCCAAAATTTATTTCTATTCAATTGTAAACATTCGGTTGAGAAATATTTGAAACCAAACACAAAATTTAAATTTAATTAAAATCAAGGCAGCGTTCTCTAAAAAGTATATATATAATTTATTAATAATAAATAGTTAGTGATTTAAATTTAAATCTTGATACGTAGTAAACGATAAATTATATTATAAGTTATTTTTATTATATTATTTATAGTCTAATTAGTTAAATTCATTTATTTAAATATTTTTCATATTTTATTTTATCAAGTAAATCTACTAATATTTATCGTAAATTAAATTTAAAAATAATTTTACTAAAAAAATTTATTTGATAAAAAAATATGAATTAAAAAATTAAATAAATAACTATATTTAAATGATTGGTCCTATAAATAACATGATAAAAATTATACATGATACAATTTTAATATGAATTAAAAGAAATCGTATTTCTGCATATTTCGCAGTATTAAAAATTAAAATTTATCTTCTCATTATAAATCTAAAATTTTAAATTCTATATTTTATATCTTAAATTTTAAACATGATTATTGATTATTAAAATATATAAAAGCAACAAAGAAGAACATAACATTTGATATCCATGAATTAATTTATTAATTAAAAATATTTATATTATTCCGTTTTATAAAAATTCAAAATCTTAAAATAAAAATATAACACTTCTCTTGTTTATAAGAGAAAAAAACGTGACATTTCTATTCGTAGATCAACAACTTACTTTCTCTAAATAAATTTAAAATTTATTTTTAATATTGAGATAAAATAAATTTATTCTGAACGACGATTTTTACAAAGTAAATATCGCGAACTATTTTTATGTCTTAATATTAAAAAATAAATTTTATACTTTAAATTTAAATTTTTATTTTTAAATTCTAAACGTTAAAAAATATATTATATCTCAATGCTCTAAATTCTTTTTAATATTAAACTTAATTTTTTAGTATGAGTAAGGACACTAAAAAGTTATTTATTTTTTATTGTCTTTTTTTGTGCTCAAACACTAAAATTTTGAGAAATATAGGAGTTTAAGTTTATTTTTAGTATTATAAAGACGTTTGGAAAATAATTGGGAAAGTATGCCAATTGCAACAGTAATAAAAGGACCTCGCCACCTTCTCTTAGCGAGGTCTTCTCTCTCTTCCTAAACCACGCCAAGAAGAGATGGCGAGATACTGTTGATCCATTTAATTTATTCGGTTGATTAGGAAGAGAGAGAAGACCTCACCAAAAGAAGGTGACAGAGGTCTTTTTATTACTGTACCAATTGACATATTTTTCCAATTATTTTCCAAATTCCTTAAAACCTTAAAATTAATTTCAAACAATAATATTTTCTAAAATTTTTCTAATGCTCTAAACCCTAAATCTATTTTTTAATATAACATAAATAAAAATACCGAAAATAAGATAAAAATTCGACTTATTTACACGATAATTGATTATGTATGAATACCATTTCCCTACCTAATGCCATCCCCCGTCGGGTAGAAACCAAGCTACCCTTCAGCTTGCCACTTTCCGGTAAACCAAAACCAAAACTATTCATTTATGTAGGAGCAGCTGCGTAAGTGCTCACAGCCTCACACTAAATTCTGTATACAGAGGAAGGAGAGAAGAGATGAACTGTCAAGCAAAAGATAAAGGGATGAACATAGGTGGAGAACAAGACATCGTCATCGTCGGCGGTGGGATTTGTGGCTTGGCCACCGCCCTTGCTCTTCACAGGTTCTTCACTCCTCCACCGTCTCCTCCCCCCCCCCCCCCCCCCTTCTTTCCTTTGTCTAAGAACCGGCAGCGTTTATCACAGCTTTCTTTTTTTAAAATTAATTAAACAAGTTGTACGTGTGTGTTGTGTGTTTTGCAGGAAAGGAATAAGGAGCATGGTGTTAGAGAGATCGGAGACGCTGCGAGCCGCCGGCGTCGGAATCATCATGCAACCGAACGGATGGCGGGCACTTGATCAGTTGGGTGTTGCACCCAAGCTTCGACAGACTTGCGTTGAAATTCCGTCGTAAGCTTACGGATCTATTCAAACCCTCGATTATAGTATAACTTGATCATAATAAACTCCACTCAAATATCCTGTAGGGGACTCTTTATATCAGCTGAAAAGGGCAAGTTTCGTGAATCAGAATTACCCCTTGGGTAAGTTGGATCTGCATTGAAATACTTCTTGATTTTTAATTCATTACATCTATAAATCCAATTAAAAATGATTTTCAGGAAAGGGGAATTACGTTGTTTGAAACGGATGGAGCTGATGAAGGCATTGGCGGAGGCGTTGCCGGCGGAGACTGTGCATCTGGGATGCCGAGTGGCGTCCATCGTAACGGATCCCCTTACTTCCGATCCCGTTCTTCAACTTCACGACGGCAGTTTAATTAAAGCCAAGGTACGACTCTACTTTTAAGTAAAAACTTATACAGAATGAACTGATTGTGGTCAAAGACAGAAATAAATTTTTGAGGTGGAGAGAAAAGGAAATTTTAAAAGGTGGATGATAAATTTATAATTAATTTTATTTCTTAAAAAAAAAGTTTTGATTTCTTTGAAAGGGACAAGATTCCCTTGTATTTCGGTTATCTTAGTATTATACTGCTGAGGGACCATAACTTTTATATTTCTTGGTTTTATATACTCGTGCTACATGTGATGGTGTTATCTTTAGGACTAGTCATGACATCATGGGTCGGGTTAGATTAGAATTTTAATAAATTCGTATTTGATACTAAAATTTAATACATCATATTTAAAAATGAATTGTCATTTTATAGTATTTTATTTGATTTAAATTTTAGTATAAAAAATTAATTTAATAATATATAAATATTCAATGGTAAGTGGTAAGTGGCTTCTCCCCTTAAATTATAAATATACTGTGGATTCTTGTTAAATTATCTTTTAGCACTGAAGCGATGTGGGATTACTTGGTTGTTTGATGACAGATTGTAATCGGATGCGACGGTGTGAACTCCATCATCTCGAAATTCGTAGGCGTTAATACCACGAAGCTTTTCTCCCGATGTGCGGCAAGAGGGTTCACGTATTACGAAGATGGTCACCCTTTTGGTGATAAGTTTCGTCACCATGAATCCGGTGATGTTGGTTTGGGACAACTTCCGGTAACAGATAAGCTGGCATACTGGTTCTTGACTCGACCCTTAACTTCTCAAGGTATAGATTTGTATTACATATATATTTTCATGAGCCTGGTGTTATTAAATTGCATGATTTAATCGACAGATATGAGCGATTTAAGGAAAGATCCAGCGTATATAAAAGAAGTCTCGGTCGAAGCATTGAAGGGTTTTCCGGAGAAAATGGTGGAAATGGTGAAAGCCACTGATCCCAACGCGTTGTATTTGACCGAACTCTGGTACCGGACGCCGTGGGACATAGCGCGAGCCAAGTTCCGAAAAGGTACGGTGGTGGCGGCGGGTGATGCAATGCATGCGATGTGTCCTTTTATCTCGCAAGGTGGCGGGGCGTCACTAGAGGATGCCGTGGTGCTGGCGAGATGCTTGTCGGAGAAACTGAAGCAAGCTGGTAATCAAAGCGGAGATAGACGCAAAATGTTGATCGAGGAAGGCCTGGGCTTGTACGTTAAGGAGCGTCGGATGAGGGTTTTCTGGCTTTCTTTGCAGACGTATCTCATTGGACTGACGATGGACAATACGTTGAAGATGAAGAGAGCTTTGGGCATTGCCGGTTTGATTCTATTGTTTGGAGACCAGAAAGGTCACACTGATTATGACTGTGGGAGCCTGTGACCGACTATTTTTTTTCTCCCGAGTGCGACATATTTAAGGAACGATAAAAAATAAATAGATTTTAAAATTTGTAAAAAAAAAAATCAACAAAATCCTAAAAAATTAAAGTTTTAGATAATATTTAAGGTTGTATTTTTTATAATTTTTGACTAGTTTCAAAATTTTATTCAAAAACTTAAAATATTATCAACAGAATAAAATTTCGAAAATTATCAAAAATCATGAAAAAAACTAAAATATTATAAAAAAATTTAATCTTTTAAGTTTTTAAATGTTTTTTTTAAGTTTTGAGATTTGACATTTTTTAATTGCATCCTTATTTATCGTACGTTAAACTCGAATAATTTGCGTGTGATAATCAAACTTGATTGCCTTTGTTATGTGTTTTAGATTAGATTTTATGTTGTACAATTATGTATGATACCGGAGGTGATCCGGTTCAGTAGTATGGGATTAGTTTATTTTAATTAATGTCAATAAATATTAATCTCATGCTTAGATAAAAATAATAATTATTTTACATATTGACTGTAAAAATATTTTATTTTTACAAGCATTTTAATTTTAAGGGTTACGGATTTAGTTTATGATTTATAGTTTAGAAATTTAAGTTTATGTGTTTAAAATTTAGGGATCATAGTTTTAATAATTAAAAATATAAAAAAAATTAAAAAAAGAAGTTTTTAATTAAAATTATTAAAATAAAAAGTTTATTGGTTAACAAGAACTAACAACCTTTTTATCATTAATGATTATCTTGATTTTTAATAAAAATTTATTAGAATATAACTAATTATATTTAAATTATAAATCTAACATTTAAACTTAATTTTCGCACATTAAATTTTAAATTTTAAATTTTAAATTATAAACACGATAATCTAAATTCTTATACTATACCTAAAAATATATATATATAAAATTTTTAAATTTTAAACACTATAATCTAAAATCCTAAAATCTTAAAGAACGTCCTAATACTGTAAACATTAAAATTAAACCGCTAATAATCATACTTGTGATTAATAAAAAAAATTGGTGAAACTATTGATTATTAATTATTATTATTATTATTATTTTGAAGCAACTAACTACAATCTACACACTGAAGTAATGCTTGATAGAATTAAAATTGAAGTGCTGAAAAGTTATATGTTGTTTTTTAGTATTGAATTTATATTAGAAAGTATAAATTAAGTAGGAAATAAAATTATCAAGTTTGATGAAAAAATTATTTTTAAAGTGATTTATTTTAACTTTAAATGTTGATAATATAATAATTTGTAATTTTGTATTATGTTTTTTCTACCAAACTCTTCAAATAAAATGTTTGTTTTATTATTTAAATGAAAGATAATGAAATGAATCAATGATTAAAATAATAAAAATTATAAATATATGTGATTAAATCGTTATTTATAAAATATAAAAAAAACATATATTTAAATCAATCATGTGTTTCTTTTATTATAAAACGATGGGTGAAGTTGAACTTCCCTCGTTAAGTATTTCGGGATTGGGTTCACTCGAAACAAGTTTTTAACTCTCAATTGATACTACCGAGTTTTCTGATGACTTTTTTTTTTCGTCGATACTGATTTTTATCGAACCCTGATGGAACATTTCTCTTTATTTCATAATAAGATTGAGTCCCTGCTACCATGTTTCCGTCACCAGATGTTTCAGGATTAGGTCCACTCGGAACGAGTCTCTTTGTTTCATAATGAGTATAAGTCTCTGCTATGGTATTTTCGCCATCAGGTGTTTCAGGACTAGGTCCACTCGGAACAAGTCTCCTTATTTCAAAATGAGATTGAGTCCCTACTACGATATTTCCGTCACCATGTATTTCGGGATTAGGTCCACTCGGAACAAGTCTCTTTATTTCAAAATGAAGTTGAGTCCCTACTACAATATTTCCGTCACCATGTATTTCAGGATTAGGTCCACTCGGAACAAGTCTCTTTATTTCATAATAAGATTGAGTTGTTGTCGCCGTCGTCGTTGTCGCTGTGGCTATCATAAAACAAAGCAAAAAAAGAATGAATGATCGGAAAGAACACTTGTTGATATTTGCCATTGTTAATTACCCTAAACTTTCTTTTCTCCTATTGTCCGAAGGCACACTCTTATAATATGTCCATTTTTATCGGAAAATGAAAAAAATAGATTCTATCAAATAATTCTTTATAAAAATATTTTTAGCAAGATTTTCACATTAAATTAATGATCAGATTTTATTCAATTAATGATCAGATTTTGTGCAATAGATGATTTACAAAACTTATTGTTTTCATATATTTTAGGGTAAATCACACCAACTCCCAAATTTGTAGGAACACTCACTTTTAATCACAAAATTTTTAAATTTATAATATAATCATTACTTTATTTTTACTTAAGCTCGTTATGATCACTACCATTAAAAATACTAACGTAACACGTTAAAATTGTCACCAAAACCACATGATTTTCTATATCGACAACCATCACAAAGATCAAGTTTCTCGTGAATGGAGCCATTGACAATCAATCTTAGCCGATAAAAATTTTGTCTAACCAAAAGAATAAAATAGTACGATTTCAATCTAATCCAACGATTATTAATACCAGATAAAAAGTTATAGCTTTTAGTTTTGATTGAATTGTCGTTTGATAGTTATTCGATCGTAAAGATCGTCAAACTACTCCTCTTTCTCTTTTTCTTTCATTTGGTTTCAAATTTTTCAAGAAAATTAAAATCTTCTCGAATCTCAATTGAAACTAAAAACTAAAACTTGTTTGTCTTATTTTTATGCTACTTTATATGTTCTACCATGATTTTATAATACATATATTATAGATATTAAAAAATAATTTTAAAAAATTATTAATACACATGACATAAAATTATTACGTGTAAAAGACAAAAAGAAATATGAATTTTATTCTAAAATATAATAATATTTAAGTACGAGGGTTGCACATTTGCACCTAAAAATAAGGGTAAACTATTCAAATAACCATTCATTTATAGTATAAAATTATTACGTGTAAAAGACATAAAAAGAAATGTGAATTTTATTCTAAAATATAATAATATTTAAGTACGAGGGTTGCATATTTGCACCTAAAAATAAGGGTAAACTATTCAAATAATCATTCATTTATAGTATAGATCTCACTTTAAAATATTTAAAATTCTTTTAATTAAATGGTAGTATATATCTTTATCCTATTGAATAATAAATATATTATATTTTAAATTATATAAGTAACAAAAATTAGGGGTGTTCATTATCGGGTACGCGAAAAATTGGGTCACTAAAATTCGGCCCGTGTCCCGGACCATTTAAATTGGATATTTGTTATCGGGTACCCGACTAATCGGGTAACGGGTACCCGGTTCATAATTTTTATTTTTTTTATTTTAAAATTGAAAAAAATTAAATATTAAACATATAAGTTTTAAAAATTTATAATACATAACCAAACATAAAAATGAGTGATTTAAAGTTAATTTTAAAATATTTGAATTTATATATATATATATTTATTAAATTTTATCACTAAAATGACGTTAAAAGTATTATTCTCGTTTTTTCTTTCGGTATTAGTAAATTAATAAAAATATATTTAAATTTTTTAAAACCTAAAAGTATATAATACAAACTTAAAACTAATTTAGAGATTTAAATTTAATTTTAGGTATAAATATTAAAGAAATCTAGAATAAAAATATAATTTAAAACTAAAATATATATATATATATATATAATAAAACTAATCGGGTCGGGTCGGGTACCCGGAAATTTAAAATTTTTGGCCCAAGCCCGACCCACTAATTCTCGAGTCGGGTACCCGGCCCGGTCAGGTAATTTTTTCCGAAAATTACCTGGTATTTTTGTTTCGGGTCGTCGGGTCGGATGATTTTGAACACCCCTAACAAAAATAAAATATATACTTAAATAAATTTTTACTAGATATTAAGGACAAATAATTTAATTACTGTAATTTAAATAATTATGTGATTATTATAATTAGAAATATAATAACTAAATTAAAATTAATTCTATAATTTAGTTTGTCCTAAAATAATTGCCAAATCCAGTGTCGACAATCCGTGAATTGCACTTCCCTTTCCACCCTTCCTTAAATTTGCTACTTCTAGCAACAAACCCTTCTCCCACGACATTACCCTAATTATATAATAATTAACACAAACATACCACCATAGTATTAAGCGGTGTAATACACGTGCACATTGTACTGAAGTTTCATTGGTCCGTGATATTCACGAGAAGCATCTGCATCTGAAATAGACTTTAAACTCTTTACTTTCCAGAGGTTACGGTGAAGAAGAGTCTGATCTGAAAGAAAATGATGAGGTTGCAGTTTCTGGCCTTACATGTTTCCTTTACTGATAGAACGGGGCTTAATCACCGTTGGATCTGTCTTTTCCAAGACATCTGGTGTTAATCCGACGGTCTAAATATTTTTTCAAAAATAAGGAAAAATGATTCGTATTTTTTAGGGTATATCCACACAGAAAAGGGAAAGCTGTTGGAGAGGAACGAAACCAAAGAGGAAAGTTTTTTTTTTGTTCATAGGTTCACGAAGGTAAAACACTCCAACTTAACAGAGAAGCAGATGAAACCGACGGCTGCCGGAAGTAGCAGCTCTAGCGGTGGTGGTGGTGGTGAAGGGAGTCGAGTTGGACTCGCTCGCTTCCGTTCAGCACCAGCCACCTGGTTGGAAGCTCTTCTCGAGGAAGACGAAGAGGACCCTTTAAAACCTAACCAGTGCTTGACTCAGCTACTCACGGGAAATACATCGACCATACCCACTATTCGAAACCCATTGCCTTTTCCAAATTCAACCGATCCAGCAGGGTTGTTTGAACCGTCTGGTTTTCAAAGACAAAGCAGTTCTCCAGCTGATTTTCTCGGGAATAACTCCGCTGCTGCTGCCGCCTCCGATGCTTACTTCTCTAGCTTTGGAGTTGCTTCAAATTATGACTATTTATCGCCAAATATGGATGTTTCCCCCTCGAGTAAAAGGGCTAGCGAGCACGATACGCAATTCCCACCAACAAAGTTCCATTCCCAGTTGGTAAGATTAAGAGGATAATATGTTTTTTTTAAATATTCTTCCTTTATGTTTTTGCCGTCTTTGAATTGACTGTAAACAAGGGAAATTATTTGTTTTCAAAGCCTGACCAATCAATAGCCATGCCCGTCTAGCCAAAAGGGGAAGTGTCAATTTGCTGTTTTGAGCAAAATTCTGTACAGTTGAGTTCCAATTTTTACAACTTTTCCCCCTTTCTGTTTTTGGATAGAAAGGAGAGCCAAGTGATCAGATTTCTGGTGGGATATCTAATCTTTTAGATGTAGATATGGAGAAACTTTTGGAGGATTCAGTGCCTTGCAGGATCCGTGCCAAGCGTGGTTTCGCCACTCATCCTCGAAGCATTGCAGAAAGGGCAAGTGTATCCATTTATTGAGAACATGTAGACTGGTGTTCATGTTGTGCTCTAATAATATATTGCTGTTTCTGTTAGGTTCGGAGAACCAGGATTAGTGATCGAATCAGAAAGCTTCAGGAGCTTGTACCCAACATGGACAAGGTAGCCTACTGCTTGATATCAGTTTTAATAGAAAATTCATTCTAAGAGCTAAATCCTGACCTATATTAGTGTAACTTCCTAATAAAGTTTGATGCCAAATGCCTTGATTTGTCTCAAAGAACAACTATACAGCAATTCATATCAGGTCATATAGGTAGAATGAGTATTTATAGTTATACTGGTGCTTAAAAACACTCTTGCTCTGTATCTAGCATCTACTTCCCAGGTTTATACTGTAATTGGCTAAGGTTACTAGCTCAAAAACAGAAGAAAAACACCATGTTTAGTTTCAGCCTTAGATTTAGAGTGTGAGATCGATCATATACAGATTTGTGTTACATAAATTCATAAATGAAGTAATGAATCGTTAGGGTGCCATTATCTAAGCTGTAGTGACGAATGTTCTGTGTTCGTACGAAAAACAAAAGGAATTTTTCAACATTTTAGGTTCAACAGAGTTGGCGAAACACATAACAAGGTATATTGATTCATTACTCTGTTGCGGTTAGATGTTTAGTGTATTGTTTGGTGTAATATACAAGGCATGAGGCATATGAAAGTTGCTATGGAACTTTATATCTGTAAACTCTAATTTGAGTAAAAATGGAGTGCTTAATATACCATTGGCTGTCCTGTAAATTTGCATGCAGGTGTACATGATATCATGCGAAATCTTCTAATGTTAAACCAAGAGGTATTCATGTATTAGTTTTAACTTCTTTTTTGAAGGGGTGAGGGAATTTCAGTAATTTTTCAGAAGGAATGATATTTAGTTATTTACATCCTATGAATCTTTGGTGAGATGAATTACAAGGTTGAAGTTAACTAACTAATGCTAGAACTAAAATATAACAGCTAGGCCTTTCCCTATTAGTTTAAGCTTTTAGGATATTTGGTTACCTGAATTTGACATCCAGATAGAACTCCAAGTTTTTTTTTAGTTTAATTATTGGTGTTTTGCCAATGATTTAATGCCTCGTTAATCTGAATAAGATACTACAAAGGTCTATTATGAGGGCGACCACTCCAACCTAGTTTTACTCCGTTCATGATATCTTGATTCGAACCATTGGTTTTACTCAGGGGATTTATTCCCCCTACCCCCTAAAACCGCAATGTTACATGAATGCATCTTTCGAACAATATTGAAAATTGTATCTTACACTGTTTGATTTTGCAATTTTCTTTCCTGCAATATCATCAGCAAACCAACACTGCAGACATGCTGGAAGAGGCAGTAGAGTACGTTAAGTATCTTCAGACTCAAATTCAGGTACTCAATTATCCATTTGATTTCAAGGGATACTTCATACTTGTATCTAAATTCTTAGAAATACATGCAACTTTCCCCTGCCTTTGGCCCCCCGATTCCAGGCTCCTCCCCTTACCCTAATATTGTAAACCATTTTATTTTCACCCCTTGGTTAGTTGGTGATATGTATGTATGAAACTGAGCAAGGAGGCAACACCATGGTATATGACTGGTGCTGCTGTAAAAGAAGAAAAAAGATTGCCTACTGAGAAACCTGGATCCTTGGCAGGAACTCACCGAACTTCAGACGAAATGCAAATGCAAAACTAAAGATTGATTGGCTACCAAGAGCTTAGCATAATTATCTGATAAAGTTGGCTGCATAGATCCACATTTTAAGTACACGGTTCAGGTTTACCACCTATGGTGTCGCCTTCATGGTCATGCAATACACAGATGTGTCTGCTTCTGAAACTGCAACAACTATAGTGTTCATATCAGGACCTCTGCTTTGCTTTGCCTTGCCTAGCACTTCTCCTCGAGGATCACTTGGTATAATTGTAGTTGTACGATATTAACGTAGACTATGAAATATATTTTTTTTTATTAACTACATAGCTATATAGAATATATATCATATTTAACTAAGATATATGTTTCCCATAATTCTTATTGTATAACTAGATGAGTTGTATTCAATGAGAATTGATCTTTATATCTTAAGAATCTGGTTCTGACTTCGATCAAACTTGAAGAAAACAAAGTTATTTAGGATTAATGTAAGTGCTACAATGTTTAGAATTTATCCGACGGTCGCGACACTATTCGAGCAACTCGACTCAGAAGAAATGTATACGTTACTTTCCCCTAGCAGAATAAATATAATATTTTGTAGAACATATGTAGAGAACCAATCCCACGGCAGAAAGTCCAGCCAGCAGCCAGTAGAAGTAATCAAGATGCGCCCTATTCAGGTTATCTGAAAACCAGCCATCTCCGCCTTGACCGTCACCGGTTACTTTCACAATAGCAAATATGAGAAAGCTACTTAGGAAGTTTCCAACACCAATGATGCTGAGGTAGATTGCAATGCCAATGCTTCTCAATTCACTCGGCATCTGATCGTAAAAAAACTCTTGAAGACCTACGTAGGCAAACACATCAGATAAGCCATACAGGGAGTATTGAGGGATCAGCCACCACACACTCATCGGTACCGTCACGTTCGGCTTGTCTATCAGCCCATGTTCTCGAGCTGTTTTGAGCCTCTTTGTCTCGACTAAAGCCGCAACCACCATTGATATTGCAGTTAGAGTAATCCCAACTCCAATTCTTTGAAGCATTGTGATTCCAGCTGGTTTTCCTGTAACAGATCTTGCTAAAGGCACAAATATTTTATCGTATACAGGAATGAAGATGATAATTGACATGCTTATGAAACATTGAAGAGTGGCAGCAGGAATTTTCAACCCTGTTGTGATTGATCTGTCCATTGTAGCACCTTGCTTGGTAAACAATGTAGACGACTGTGCAAGAACAACTGCATAAATCAAGCTTGCAGACCATATAGGTACAAGCCTCAGAAAAGCCTTTGATTCTTCAACTTCTCTGAGCTTGGAACTTTCAGTCGGAAGAGCTGTTTCTTGATTCCGAAAAGCCAAGGCGAAAGCTCGACCGATCCTCACAAACGGGTTTACTTCATCCCTTTTGACACTAAACCTGTAGGTCATTGTTCCGAGCACAAAAACAAGGAGTCCAGCAGTCATCACAATACCAGGTATTCCAAATCCAAGAACCCAACTAAGATTTTCTTGTATATAGTTTAAAACCAGAATGGTCACTAGGATGCCAGAAGCCATACCAAAACCCAACCAGTTAAAGAATGAACTCTTGGCTTTGGACTCCTCAGGGTGTTGTGCATCAAATTGGTCTGCGCCAAAAGCTTCAAGGCAGGGTTTGATCCCACCTTGTGCGAAAGCAATCAGATATAATGCGACGAAGAAGAGTATTACATGAAACTGATGCAGTGGTGATATGTTTGATGATGAGTCGACTGATGGAAGAGTGGTCAAGAGAGTCAACAAGCCTAGCCCCTGCAAGTAATTACCATCATTCCAAATCAAGTCATTTATGGAAAAAACTATAACAAAGTAGTAAAGGGTAAACTACACCATTCATCACTTAATTTTTATTTTTTTTAATTTAACAGCTGAACTATTGAATAATTTATGCTTCAGTCACTATGTATTATTTTATTAATATCTAAGCCTTTATTATTATTTTGTATACAAATAATTTAAATAAAAAATTAAACCTAGTCCACCGTTCAATATCGTCGTACTCCATCGTCGATGGACATAGATGGTGGTTGTTTCTATCCCAGATATTACCAATCATTTTGTATCGGTTTTTGAGTTTGAATCCTACTACCATTTTGCAGAAAGAATTTTGAAGTTCACAAATAAGAGATTAAAAGTGAAAAATCAAAATATATCAGTCGAGATTCGTAGGTTTCAAAATAGTTTCAGTGAAACAAACATCAAATTCAGACCCAACATCTCAAAGCGAGTTTCCTAGTATAATTTGAGATCAAACGATCACTAGTTTCGAAGGTCGACGATGACGACAAAAAATGATGATTTTTTTATATATTTTTAAATTTATTCACGCACCCATAGAACCAACCACTAAAAATCATTCATATCATCATTTTTTTATGTTATATATTTTTTAAAGTGAATATTCACTTAAAAAAATGTTTTTAAAATAAATTAACAATAAATATGAGTGAAGATTCACTTTGAAAAATATATGACATAAAAAAATGATGATATGGATGAATTTTAGTAGTTGGTCACATGGATGATATGGTGGGATTTACCCATGATATAATTTCTCCAAGATTAAAAATATTAGTCAATTAAAAAGTAAATACCCAATTCCCTCAATCGAGCTACTCTTGTCGTTGTTGACCATGTTGTCGATGATAAAATGGAACGTCCTTCCCTCGCCCAAACACTCATACATCATTTATCATCGTTCAACCGCCGCTCATCGCAAATCGTTTGAATGAATTTTTCAAATATTTCAGCATTCATTCGATATGCGATTTTGGTCGATTTCCGACAAAGATAGGATAGGATAAACAATCATAGTGGTCCAGCGATGACATGATCATCGACGACGAAATCGACTCAAATCCGAACTTTAGTTCTTTTAGAATAAATTTTAAAAATATGAGGTTATTTTGTAAATTTAAAAATTCAGGTGTTTTAGAATAAGTTTTTTAAAAGAAAAGTAAAATATATTTTTTTTAAAAATAACGATAATTAACATAAAACACCTAAAATTATAATAATAGAAACTTTCACACTTATTTTTATAAGAAAAAAATATTTTAAACGTCTAAAATTTAAAATTAATATATTTTAATTACCTATTTTTTATTTAAGTCTAAAATAATCAATATGAAGGGAAAATGATTTACCAAAACGTAAACGATGGCAGACATGATGATGGTGCGGTATCGTCCAAGAAAAGAGTCAGCAACGAAAGCACCCAAGAGTGGCAGAAGCGACGACGCTCCCGCCCAGGCGTTAACCTGTGCAGCTGCGGCGGCAGTGGGCTGACCCAGTGGTCC
The DNA here is from genome assembly GCA_035048815.1 of Abelmoschus esculentus. Classification (NCBI taxonomy): domain Eukaryota; kingdom Viridiplantae; phylum Streptophyta; class Magnoliopsida; order Malvales; family Malvaceae; genus Abelmoschus; species Abelmoschus esculentus. The sequence continues at coordinate 3,313,777 of JAUCBN010000046.1, read as the reverse complement.
CGTCAAGTAAGTTATGAGGTTCGAATAGATTCCATAGTAAGTAAACCTCTCGGCAATTTCAACGGCAATGATGAAAGAAGCCGATCTCCATCCCCCGGAGCTATAGCGGCGAGCTGGCCGACCTTTGAAATCGAGGCAGGCGTTAACTGTGTCATCTAGAAGTGGAGTTTCAGCAGCAACCAGATTAGATTTCGACATTGGCAAAGCTTCACTCTAAACCAATATTGCGTAGTTATTTAATTCTCGAGACTCGAATATATACAAAATAAAACGGCATAAATATTTTTAATCATTAAATCATTTAAGGAAATTAAATACTGCATGATATCAATACATGTATCTGTTATCTCTATTTGTACTACTAGTAAATTCCTTACTCATTTACCATAAAATAAAAAAATTTCCAATTATTGATAAGGGTTGGTGTGATAAATAATTTAGTTCGGTTTAAATATGTCTTGGATTTGTAGGTTAGGAGATTCTCAACCAAAACTAAGTATTTTTTATTTATTCACTCACATTATTTACGCACAAAAACTAGTTAATAGTATTAAATTTAGAATAGAAATCTTAAAAAAGTTTAAAAAATTAATTTGTAAGTCTCAACTTAATTTTCTACGTCCTAAACCCTTTATTCCAAAAAAGTACATCTTACTCGTAATATTTTAAACCCTAACCATAACACTTAATCTTAAACCCTAAATCTACTAATTTAAAGTAGAAGCACCAATAAATATACGATCAGGAGACAAACGATTTATACTCTTAAATTTACGGCTAAGTCGACTTTATTGATTAATTGGATACTAATTTAATTGAGAAAAAAGGATAATGATTTGTTTAATAGTGGTATACTTCGGTATACTCCCTCCGTCCCACTTAAGATGTCCAGTATTGACTTTTTAAAAGTCAAAATTTTAAAACTTTGACTTCAATTATTTTAATTTATTAAATTTTATAAATATATATATTTAAATTACTTGATTAAAGGTTTCTAAAACATAATTTTTATATATTTTTATCAATAATAAATTTAAAGTTATAACGAGTCAAAATTGAAAAAGTTTGACAAAAAAAATCAATACCAAACAAATAAAGTGGGATGAAGAGAATATGTATTACCGAGAGTATTTTTTATCTTATCCATAATATAATCCTTATATAAAAAAAATCTAGAATTACATTAATAAAAGGTCAAATGATATTTTTTACCTTTAGAATTAAGAAAAAGTTGGTTTGGCCCTTAAAAAATTTTATACACAATTTTTTGGGGTCAAATTGGAAAAGTATTAGGGTTATTGGCAACTCTCAATATTAAATTTATCTATGTAAGGTTTAAAATATTTGACTCAATTTAAGATTAATTATATAATTGTTCTTAAATTTTCTAGGGATATTTATAATAATATGTCTAGTAGCTGATGCACATGTATGATAGAATGGGTCTAGGCCCATCCTGAACTTTCTAAAATTCACACATTTGTCTTTAAATTTTTAAAATTTTATGAGTTAATCCTTAAATTTTTTAATATTTATGAGGTGTGTCCACCCTGAAATTTTAAAATTTCATATATACTCACCATCAAATATTTTTCTGAATCCACCACTGAATGCGTCTCTCTCTATTTTTTATAATTATACCCTTAAAATTGAATTTTTTATTTATTATTTAATCCTTAAATTATATTTTTATATTAAATCTCTTAAAATTATTTTTTTATAAGTTGGATCGAGTCAGGATCAAATTTACGATATTTATTTTTAGGTCAGGTTGAGTCATATTAAAAAAATCAGATTAAAATTAAATTTAAAACATTTATTTTCGTATTGAGTTTGCATGAACTAAAAACTCAACCCGACTTAACCTAACTCGTACTCATCTCTGACCATCATATGATGCTAAAATCCAACTCGTTGTTTTCTTTTCACTGTCGTATAATGGCTTTTCTGACAAATCAAAGTCATCAAAAATAAGCTAAATCAAATAATTTTATTATCATCGTTAGAAACTAAATCAACATTGAATATTAACATGAGTTAAAATAATAGATTTAAAAAATATATAAATTTATTAACTATTTAAATTTAAAATTTATGGACGTCTATTTTATCTAATATTTTGATATATAAAGATTTAAATTGTTATTGAATCAAATAATTTAAAGATGCATATGTATTCTTCTTTAATTTAATTCTATATTAATTCTATATTTAATAAATTCTTATATTTTAAAATTTTATTTTTATAGAAAAATTATTATTCTGTCAAATTATTATTTTTACAAAAATCAAATTATTTTTTAATTTTTAAAACAGACTAAAATTCCTTGGATCTCAAGACAATTTCGTCCTTATTCCAAAGTCTATTAATTTTACCTTTTTAAAATGACACGTGACAATAAAGGGTGATGTTGCATGTTTTTAATATGTCATCAATTAACTGTATTAACGATAAAAATGTTTTAAATGAATAAAACAAACTACATAAGCCACATTAAATATATTGAAAGTCTGTTAAAGAAAATGATCATTAATGTAATAAAATTGTTATTAACTAATTTTACATCATGTCTCTAATAAAGAAAAAAATTAATTTTAATATAACTAATAATAGAATAAAAATGATAAATTAAAATACAAAAAATAAATATAATTACACAAATATTTTTTAAATAAGTAAAACAAGTGTGTTCTTTTAAAAGCGTTTTTAGGGTGTCAACTGCCTCCGACTTTCCAATATCTTCAAAATGTTGGTTAAGTAACAAATATTTTTTAAATAAGTAAAACAAGTGTGTTCTTTTAAAAGCGTTTTTAGGGTGTCAACTGCCTCCGACTTTCCAATATCTTCAAAATGTTGGTTAAGTAACAAATATTTTTTAAATAAGTAAAACAAGTGTGTTCTTTTAAAAGCGTTTTTAGGGTGCCAACTGCCTCCGACTTTCCAATATCTTCAAAATGTTGGTTAAGTAGGGTTTTTTATACATAATTATTAATAATTTGTATTAATTTATCGTATTTTAGGTATTTTTTAAGTTAAATTATGTATAAGACGTGTATTAATTTCCTTCTCTTCAATATATGTCCGAATATTTCTCAAATCCAGCTGTGTCCACACATTATTACCAACATGATAAATGTTTGCCTACAGATTCTCATGGTCAGATTCTGTAATTTTGTTTTATTTGATTATTTATATTTAATTTATTAATTAACTATTTTAAATTAAATTTTATAAAAATTTAATAGGATAAAGATTTATCTAATTCAGTTTTTTTATTCACAACGTCTGGATTTAAATTTATGATTTTATTAAGCGACTTAGTGATATGATGTGACATTAGAATGTCGATAAACTTAAAACTTATAAAATTAAAATATTAAAAATTTTGGAGACCGATTTTAAGTAAAATCACAGTTAAATATAAAATAGTAAAGTATTTAAAATTTTAATCTTAATTTAAAATAAAAAATCATAATTCGATAATATACAATGAACTACATGTTAACACCTCGATAAATGTACTTCGAATTAAATATAAATCACTTAAAGTTAAATTCCAACGATTTGTATTTTATAAAATAAAGTGTCATTTTAACTTGGGAAAAAATATAATCATTTCCAAAATAATTATTATATTGCTTAGAATTAAATCCTATTACGTACACTAATTCTGAAAGTGATATAAATATATATTTATTAAAAGAATATTAATTAACACTTAGTTTTCATCAATATACCAAACAGGCAAACAATCTCATGATGTAACTTCAATACTTATAAAATCAGTCATTAATTTTTAAAGTATTTAAATATAGGTGTAAATTATCTCTTATTTTATTGTTTATATTTTAATATTTTATTTTAAATTATTGAGTTTAAGGTTTAAGGTTAAGAGGTGTAGTTAGGGTTTAAGAAAATAGAGGTATGATGTATTTTTTTAGTTATTCTATTCACGAGTATAAACAAGCTGAGCCGATATTGAGCTTGAATAATTTTAAACGAGTTTGAAAAATCTGAGCTCAACTCAGCTTGTTAAAAACTCGAATTGAATTCAAGCTTTATTCAAGCCCAATCGAGTCAAGTGTTAAATGGTCTTTGATCGCTTTAGACTCGAGTAATCTTATTTGTCACGTCTCATTTATACCCTTATGAAAAAAACTTTGATTTTGATACATAAGTTGCGTAAACTTAAGCTTGTTTATTTAAGAGTTTAGTATGTTAATTTAGGGTTTAAGACTTATGTTTATGGTTTATATTTTAGGTTTCAAGTTTAGAAATTTAGAGATTAAATTAAAAAATAGTATAATATTACATTTTCGAGTAGCTCGTGAGTTTTTCAAGTCGGATATCAAGTAGTTCGACTCGACTTGTCAAGAACAATAGCCGAGTCCAATTGAGTCGAGCTTTGACCGAGTCAAGCTCGGATAACTCACGATCCGTCTCATCTCATTTACAGTCCTAATTCTGAATTATTTGATTAGAATATAAATCTTATGTTGGTGCCATGTTTTTATTGTATAATGCTTAAACCCATAAGATCCTAGTTTCTCCTTATCTCGGATTTCTTTGTCTTCTCCTCCATCCAAACGGCACAATATGGTGTTGATATTCATATTTTAATAAAAACAAACAATTTTTTTTATTGATTTTGATTTAAAAAATATCAAAAAAACAATATTTAAAACCCAAAAAAATCAAGACAATCGAAAGAGACAGCAAAGAAAAACCAAGCAACAGCTTTGTGTCGAAGGAAATGAACACTTTGGGCAATGGTTGGTGGGGACACTGATATTTTTTTACTCACGGCCGGCGATTTTATGATGGGGACGATAATGTCAACAAGGGATCTTTAGAATTTTCAGAAAGAAGATTTTTTTTTCTTTTTTTTTTAAAAAAAACAAGAATTTGAATAATTGTTGTGATCAAACGACAGCCTGTTTCTAGTACAGATACGCGTGTCAATACCAGAGACATTGTTGTATTGCGGTGTCCGATGTGGTCAAACTTGAAAACTGGCTCCTGTGATTGGATTCTTGTTTGGAGTTATGACAGGTCTGTCACCCTGTACTCTCTTGGTAAGTTAGTTTTTCAGGATAAACTATACAATTAGTCACAGAATTTTTAGTGTTCTTCCATATTGGTCTTCAGACTTTCAAAACTTATATTACAGTCACCAAAATTTTTATTCTACTTTCAATAAGATCCATCGTGTTAATTTCGTTAAAAAATACATACGTAATACGTACCAAAGATATGTGTTCGAATAATTATAAATACAGACTATATGACAGTAATATATATAATTATCCTCAACTACCTAATAGATATATATTTAAAATATTATATTTAAAACACTTAAAAAGTTAATATCAATATTTTGGTGGCCTATCTACGTGTTTTCAAGTATGATGAAAAACGGTTGGAAAAAGTGATTGAATGGATGTATGAGAATAAAATGGGACCAAGATTTGCATATTTTCAACTATTATGATAAAAATATCGGTTTAAATTAAATATATAATACGGATAATTTAAATTGAATATATTAAAATTTTAAAAATCGAAAGATAGAAAAAAATACATATACATTATAGGTTTCGATTTCGATTTCGGACTAGATTCTTTTTGAAATTCAGTTTTTTTAGTATTGGTCGGGTCGGGGAGAATTTAATATTATGTATGAGTAGATTATAATTCAAATATATATATGATTAAATTTACCTAAAATAACTAAAAAATCTAGGCAAAATTTTGAAATTAAAGGTAACAAAATTCAGTATACATATAAGAAATATAGTAATATTAGGAAAGTAAAAAAAGAAGGTGAAATTAGTGGGAAAGCCAAGGTGTAGAAATAGACGTATAACTGTACAAGAATAGGTAGATCTGGACTCTGGAGTTTTGGATTTTTCACGATTACGTGAGATAATTATATTGGAAAAAATTAATATATAATAATAATATTTATTTATTAATTAATATAATATAATAAATAACAGGACGAGAATAATCAATAATATAATTTATGGAAATATAAAGAGTGGGTCCATCTAATAAGCAAAGTGGCATAATAACAGCTGGCAAACGGCCATGACAGACTGGTTCGCTCCATCTCCAACAAACGTCGACTCCATTTTAAGCCCCACCACCTTCAGTTTGCAAAACAAACCCTCAGTTTCTATCTTCTTTTTTTCTTTTCATCTCAGTTTTTTGTAATCATTTTCGTGTGTCTGATCCATGGCTGAGGAGAGTCAGAAGCCTGAAGCAGCAGCCGCAGTGCCTGCAGAGGAAGTGGTGGTGGTGGAGAAGGAGAAAGAGGAGGAGACTGCACCTCCTGCTGCTCCCGAGGCTATCGATGCTGTTGTTAAAAAGAAACAGGGTGAGGTCGAAGCTGTTGAGGAGACTAAGGTGGAAGAGAAGGAAACCAAGGTGATTCAGTCTGCGTCTTTCAAAGAGGAAACTAATATAGTTGGTGAACTTCCGGATGCACAAAAGAAGGCTCTCGAGGAGTTTAAGCTGCTTATTCAAGAAGCTCTTAATAAGGGAGGATTCAGTGCTCCACCTCCACCGCCTCCGGTTAAAGAAAAAGATGTTAAACCACCGGTTGAGGAAAAGAAAGAGGAAGAACAACCTGCTGTTGCTGCGGAAACGGAAGAAAAAGTTCCTGAAAAAGTCGAGACTGAAGCATCCGCCGCGACTGTTGAAGTCAAGGAAGAAGAGAAGACTCCCCCGCCGCCGCCTCCTGCAGATGCGCCGGCACCCGAGACTGTGTCGGTGGAAACGGAGGTGGTTGAAAAAGCTCCAGTCGTCGAGGACGATGGTGCCAAGACTGTCGAAGCAATCGAGGAATCTGTAGTAGCAGTTGTTGATCCTCCTCCAGCTGAAAAACCAGAGGAAACGGCCTCTTCTTCTGTTGAACCGGAGGTGATTCCGAAAGATGAGCCAAAGGAAGCTGAGGTTCCTCCCTCTCCACCGGAAGAGGTGTCGATATGGGGAATCCCGCTCCTCGCAGACGAAAGGAGCGACGTGATCCTGTTAAAATTTCTAAGGGCAAGGGATTTCAAAGTGAAGGATGCATTCACCATGATCAAAAACACCATCATCTGGCGAAAGGAGTTCGGGGTTGAAGGCTTGCTGGAAGAAGACCTCGGGCATGAATTGGATAAAGTGGTTTTCATGCACGGACACGAGAAAGAAGGCCATCCCGTCTGTTACAACGCTTATGGAGAATTCCAAAACAAAGAGTTATATCAGAATACTTTCGGAGACGATGAAAAGAGATCCAAGTTCTTGAGATGGAGAATTCAGTTCTTAGAAAAAAGCATCAGAAAGCTCGACTTCAGCCCCACAGGCATCTCTACCATAGTACAGGTGAATGATCTCAAGAATTCTCCAGGACTTGGAAAAAGGGAACTCAGGCAAGCTACCAACCATGCCCTTAACTTGCTTCAGGATAATTACCCAGAATTTTTGGCCAAACAGGTATGTTTTACAATCAAATTCTAAAAAATATCAATCTTTTGGTATCATGATGTTCAATTTTAACTAGTTCTGAATGTTGGTTTTGGATTTCGAAGGTGTTCATCAATGTTCCATGGTGGTACTTGGCTTTCAATATGATGATTAGTCCTTTCCTCACACAGAGAACCAAGAGCAAGTTTGTGTTTGCAGGTCCATCCAAATCAACCGATATCCTTTTCAGGCAAGTGGACTCCAATAATTTATATTTACGAATACTATACGATACGAATACCATATGAATACATAAATCTAACTTATGTTTATATATATGATAGATATATTGCTCCTGAACAAGTACCAGTTCAGTACGGTGGGTTGAGTAGGGAGGGTGAACAAGAATTTACCGATGCGGATGCCGCCACGGAAGATATAATCAAACCAGCAACCAAACACACCATTGAATTCCCTATTACTGAAGTAAGATGGAACATGGTTTTATAAACTTCTAATTAAATATGAAACTAAAACTGGGTTTTAATTCAATCCACTAAACAATATCTGGTTGTTGACTTGGCAGAAATGTGCCCTGGTCTGGGAGCTACGAGTTGTGGGGTGGGACGTGAATTACGGTGCCGAATTCGTTCCCACAGCTGAAGATGCATACACCGTGATCGTGTCGAAAACCAGGAAAATAGTTCCGGGCGATGAAACCGTGATCTCCGGCAGCTACAAAACAGGTGAGCCTGGTAAAATTGTTGTCACCATTGATAACCAAACCACGAAGAAGAAGAAGGTTGTGTATAGGTCTAAGGCCAAACCGTATTCTGATTGAAGCCTTGATTCCTTTGGAAATTACTTGTCAACAAGTAGAAGGGTTTGCACATGGGCAGATTGCAGAAAATACCAAGGTTTGGTTTTGCTTTTATTTTAAAGTTTTAATTTTTATTAAATTTAGTGATTTATTTATATTTATTTAAAAAAATAATATCTTTGGACAAAGAAAGTGTTGTTGTTCTTGGTCATACTTGTTTTGGGTTTTGTAAAGTTTGTGTACATTTCTTGGTGTATTATCTCGTTTCTTTGTTCATTAATTATTTGTTATTATAAACTTAATTTGTAATTTGTCTAAATTTAAATTATAAATTTCTTATTTTCTTTTTTTTCAATCGAATGTAATTTGTAATTTACCTTTAAATTTAAAATAATATTTTAAACCGGTGAATTTTAGATTAAATCGAACATATGTATAAATGCTTTGGACAAAATTTTAAATCATACTAAATTTCATCTTTTTTATCTTTTAATAGTCAGAGTATTAAAATATAACAAAGTATAACATTATACATTATTTTATCAAAAATAATAATTAAAATATTAAAACAGTAGCACATATATAATTAGGTACTAAATATGTATTTAACAAATTTATATATTAAGAAATAAATATAATGAATGGTTTTAATGAAAAAAATATATAATGTTTAAAATATTTGAGTTTAAATAATTTTGCTGTTACGTTTGTTTTTTATTTAGTTGGTTTATTCATGTTTGAATATAAATAAACATAGGATTCTAGTTCGAATGTAAACAAAAAAGTATTGTATTTGGGAAATCTAATTGCATGGGAAGGAGAAAATATTACTCCAATTTTTAATAAATCCAATATCAATATTAATATTAATATTAATTAATCATTAGGATAATAAAATGATTGATCCATTAAATTTATTTTTGAATGAGAAATTTAAATAATAATTTACAAATTCATTTTTATAAGATAAGAAAAAAAGGGATTTTGACTCCACCTTGCTTAATTTGATATTTATAAATAATTATATACATATATTACAAATAATAAACATGACGTGAGTATTATAATGTAATAATCCCTTGAGTAATATATAGTTAGTAATCTGTTAAATAATTTCAGGGTCAATAAAAATATTAATACTAAATATCATAACTTAATCGGAACACTCAAAGTGATTAGTCGTATAAAGTTATTTTGTGTTTAATTATTAATATTTAATTTATTAGTTAATTGATTTATATCGAATTTTATAAAAGAGATAATCTGTTATCTTAATTTTATCTTTTTATAATGTTAAAATTTAAATCTTTAATTTTATTTAAGTATATAAACATTAAAAAATTAAACAATTTGATTTTGCTTAAATAAGTCCCGGGTTTGAAATGTTGTGTATACAGAAAATCTTTATTGGAAGACTCACCTACCAAATCTAGATGTACGATGCAGATCGGTCTAGATTAGTCATAATAAAATCCTGAAAATCAAAATAATAATAAACTAAATAAATAAAATATATTATAAATTAAAAAATCCGATATTAGTAGTTGCTTATAGGTTTGTACAAGTAGATACGTTTTGAGTGATGAGTGTGAAGATGGATTTAAGAATGTACACACGTGGACAAGTGTGGATCTAAAAATTATACTCACTGTAAGTGATGGGTAGGTGATGATTGATGAATATAAAATTTTAAGTGAATATAAGTAGAAAAAAGTAGTATCTGCACCTGCCCCGTTCATTTTTCATCCATGCACCATTGGGGTTCTGGACAAGAACAATAAGAGCGACCGCACAGGGCCCCCTAAAAAGAGACCCCCAAATTTGATAAACTAATTCATTAATTGATATTAATCTCGAAATTCATTACAAAAATTTTAAAAAATACTCTTAAAAAGATGAGTTATAATTGTTAAAACATTATAATTATGTCTTAAATGTGACAATTGAATATAGAATCTTATTAATTATTCTTATTATTATTACTTTTATATATCTAATGAGGTTATGGATAGACGTAATACAAACGACACACAGGAACCCTTGAAAAGGACAATTATTTCTATTGTCTACGTTTTTAGAACTAATAAAACTATAAATAATTACTTTTAATGACCGTATTTTAATAAACCTCAAAATTTTTGAATCGTCGATTCAACAAATATCATTGTCTTAGAAGATAGATTAAGGGATAAGTTAAATAATCAGCAGAGTAAGACAAGTCAATCACCACCAGCTACAAAATCATTCATTATTGGATGCAAGATGTTTTGAGGTGGGGATACGGGGTAATCGTAGCTTAAAATTTTAAAATTTATATATAATTAAAAATAATTATTTTATTTTAAAAATTTATTTTTGTCTTTTTTTTAAATACAGAGAAAATTACATCCCTCAATAAATACAAAAGATAATAAAAATTATTTGGTTTAGTCCGACGATGTATAAGTTTTATTAAATAAGTAAAATTTAAAATTCAAATCTTAAATTTAAGAATAAAATAAATAAAATTATAACTATAAATTTAAATTAATTAAATAATAAAATTATTTCCCCTAAACTATAATTTCCCCCTTTTAAAGTTAACTAAGATAAATGCTTTAACAAAAACAATAATAATTCCAATACAGAAAAGGGGAAAAATAAACACCTAAAAAATGGAATAGTTTTAAACATTTATTTTTAATTATTATTCCAATATATACACATAACGTTATCGTTTAAATTATTATTTTTTATGGTGTTTAATAAAAACTGAACTACTTTTCTAAAAAATAATAATAATTTAAGAAATAACGTCATGTGCTAATAATGTTTCTGACCTTAAAATTATGGTACTGATTTATTTACATAAACGTTTGTGCGTAGAATAATTATCCTTTAAACATTACATATAATGTTTATTATTTTATTAAAAAGAACAATCATATGCTTCAAACATAGATAGTAAAATAAACGTAAATCGTAAGAGAATCATTTAGGCCCAACAGATAAGATGTTATAGAATATAGGCCCATGTTGCATTCCAACGAACAACATGTTGATTCCAATTGGTCATGCGGCAGCCCAAGGACACGGAAACTTTAGGGTTTTTCATAATTAGATTGAATCAAATTTGTAAAACTGGAAAAAAAAAGGTTGGAATAAATTAGATTGAGTCAAAGTCGAGGAATTTAGAAAAATAGATAGATTTAGGATAATTTTAAGAAAATAGATCAAAAATTATAATAAATAATTGATGTCGCTATTTTTTTTATTATCGTTGAACTAGATAAATCAGCTTGTTACAAGTTGAGAAAGACCACGTTAATTGTACCTGGCGAGATGCTGTGAGTAGGGACGGGTGGACTGAGGCAGGATTTAGGGTTGAGGGGGGCAAAACATAAATATTTAGAAGTAAGGGACCAAATTTATAAAAAAATAAATTTTAAAAGAATTTAAATATAAGGGAAAAGTAAAAAAAGAAAAAAGCTTCCCATCCCATGTAGTTTCGTCGCTGGTCGTAAGTATGATTCGAGTCAATAAAAGTGGTGAGATGCTTACTACATGCACCATGTAACCTTGCATGTAAAGCATGCGAAAATTGGTGTACAACACCTCGAGGTATTGTTGGAATTGTTCCTTGTCACGTGAACTTTTTCGACCTCTTCGACTTGTAATAAAATAACTTTTATCCAATTTAACAATAATAAAAAAGACTTCATCATCTATAATTGATGAAATAAATAATTTATGATAGATTTTGATTTACTTCCCTAAAATTACACTAAATCTATCTATTTTCTTAAAATTAACCTTAAACACCGTTACTTTTTAAAATTTGCCCTAAAAGTTAGACAAATTATATATCACGTTAATTAAAAAATATTTAAAATTATAAGGACAATTAGGTAAAAACAATGCAAGTCAGAAAATCATGTTTCCACATCCAGGGAATCGTTACCTATCCTGGAATCATTGCGGCGGAGAACCAAGATCACAGAAGGCGAAGCAAAGGAAGGGGAATCTGAGCAACAATCTGAATAAAGAACGAAAGCAATAGTGAAAACAGGGTTTTCAAATGGGAGAGAACAGGGAATCGACGGCGTCAGAGTATGACATGAATGCTAAATGGGATGCCTGCGTAGATCTCAGTCTTCGCCGCTTCGTTTACTCTTCCTTGGCTGGTGCTTTCGGTGGCCTCATTTTCTTCAGTTTGTCTCTCTTCCCTAATTTTATCATTTTAACCCTTTTAAGATTTTGTTTTCGATTTGCCCAATTGCGTCGCACTTAATGACTACAATTTAGTATTATTGATTTCTTCAGCTAGATGATTAATGATTATGGGTTTTAGGATTTGTGGCAGACTGGTATAATTGGTTCTAGAGAGAAAAAAAATCTCCTTATTTTCTGGTTGCTACCATCCCCCTCACCCCCTTGTTGTAATTGTTTCATTAGATTCTAATTATTTATCTTTCAGATCTGTTTTGCACTTGGTAGCTTTCGCTTTCAAAATTTACATGTGCATGAAATAGGTAGGATATAAATTGCAGTCACAGTGGACACGTTTTGGATGCATTGTTTCTTTATGGTGTTTGAGAACTAAATGAGCCAATTGCAGGGAATTACAGAATAGGAAAGAAGGATAAGGAAAGGTTTTTACTTTTATGCTTCATAACCAACTTTAATTGTTGAGTTAATTATATATATATATATATATATATATATATATATATATATATATATATATATCATTTCTACCAAGCAAAGCCTGAACAGTTAAAGTGATTATGCATTTAACCTTGTTCTAGATGTTCATCTAGGCTGCAGTCAAAGTAAACTGAGCTTTGCTTGAATTTGCTTGTAGTAGTTGTATGTCCAAGCATTATCGCTACCGTCCCTTTCCATTTTTGTGCTTTCTCATGTGTTTTGGTCTTCCTTAATCCTTTATTGAATTCATAGTTTTGATTTGTCACACCAGGGAGTCCAGTGACTCGGTGGGCATCTGTAGCCTTTGGTGCCGGGGTTGGAATTGGATCTGCATACACAGATTGTTCCAGTAATTTTGGTGGATATCCTCCTAAATTGGCTCCTCCTAAGCTTGATGATGCTCCTGCTGCACCGAAGGTTGGCCTAATGTTTTATATTACTATGAGTCTAATCTTGTGGACTCTTCCTTTTCTAGGTTGCATATTCATGTTTTAATTGTTTAGTGGTAATCCTTTGTCTATATAGATATTTAAATTATCTTCAACCTATCAGCAGTTATTTCAATGTGTCAAATGAGAGTGTGTGTTAGCTGCTTAGCACTAGTGGGGTCATTCTGGGTTAGGTTTAAATGTTCGATAACTGATTTTTTGATCATCAACTTGATTACTTACTTGAACATTCACCCAACCAACTCTATTAGGGCCATTTAGGAGTCATTGATCTGATTCAAAAAGTTGGTGAACTTTTTCCTTAAGATAATTTCTTATAGCAATAACTATATTTAATAAAAATAGGAAAGAAATATACAAGTGAAACTGCGATAGTGATTGAAAATCAGCATATCAAGGATTCTTGTCAAATTTTCTTGTCCAGAGTAGATGATGATGCCATTTTCTGACACTTTTAGTTACAGTTGATTAAGTTTTAACTTTATAAGAAATCGGCATATGAAGGATGCTTCTATACTGTAGTTTATTTTGATTTTATTCTAGTATATGTTTTAAGAATCTCTATAAGAAAGTTAATTTAGCTCTTTGTTTCCATGATCAGGAGGAGTGATTGATGCATTTGAAGCCCCTCTACCTGACAGGTTTAAATTCTGAGTTTCATAAGCTGATATTGTTTAGTCTTTTCCCCTGGCGTGTATTCTGAATTCGTATTACTAAGATCATAGGTTGGTGGGTAAACAATTAACTTGATGCATCAAAAGTTGATTATGAATCCTGTCATCTTTTACTGTAATTCTATCATGAGTACAAGAATTTATGCGGAAAATGAATAAGAACCCCTTCTGTTACAGTCTTGAATTTTGCATGATTATTGTTTTTAGTTCAACTTGATTTTTCTACTGAGTGTTGATATCAAGAGTTCCTTATCAGATGCTTCATGTCATAGGAAAGTTGAGGATGTGTGTGTAGCCATGTAGGTCACATTCTGTCTCTATATTTTCTTTATTTCTTTTTCCATCCCTTCTAATTTTCTACCCTTTCATCTTTGTATGGGAGAATTATACAAGTGGCTAGTCATGGCTTTGGATAGACCGAGTTATTGGATTTTCGACCCGGGTACTATACAAAAGTTCATAGAGATTAGCTTGTGCAAAATTTCTTAGGGAAGAGATGGAAAATGCTTTGTGTTTCTGACTTTAGGTCATCAAAGTTATCAAAAGTTCCGCATTGCTTGTTCAGAGTATTGCAAGAAAGATGCACTGATTCTACCTTAAACAACTTACAAGATAACCATAAATACAGACACCCTCAGCTGTTTATGACTAGGCCATCATGTAGCCAAATCTTCATTATCGTAAATGCCTGCTCCACATCTTCATCCTCTTCCAGAGATCCGGATCGATGGGCAAAGGCATGACCTCTTCCTTTGAAGATTACTACCCTGGATCCTTTGCCAATGATCTTCTCAAACTCACTCAAACACTAACTGGACAGAGCGGGTCATCGTCTCCTGAAATGAATAAGACAGGTACCTTTATTTTAGATGCCGCTTCCGGATCCATCCTGGTGCCATAAAACGAGACAGCAGTGCTAAAACAAGCACCCTAGTCTGCAACTAAAACGTCTATCACTCGTCCGCCCCCAAAACAAAATCCGATGATTTCTTTGAAATTCCAGCGGCTGTAAACTCATCAACCATCCACTTTGTTGAGGTCGCAATGTCATTTGCAACCCTCCGAGTTTCTTGCTTACCCAACCATTGTTTTTGTCCGGTTCTTCACCCAGGGATCGCCACGAAATAGATCTGGAACAAGGACACTCCAATGTCATGTAAGTATACAGGGAACAAATACACATATCTCAACTCTAAGTAGAGTTCACAAGTTCACAAATCATACTTGTAACCATGGCAGGCAACTTGGTACGCAAAATCTGTAGTGGCTGAATCTTGAAATCCAAAGATCTCAGATACAAGCAAAACACCTGCTCCATTGTTGTTCTTCACTGCCTTAAAGAGATAAGCTTGGATACTGTCATCTCCTTCCCCAATTGAAAGCTCAATTCCATTGACTAATAGCTTCATCTTCTACTCCCACTGCACTACACCTTACTCTCTCTGCTCTATTCTTTCCTACTGTTACTTGCCTATTCAAATTGCAATTTTTTTGTACACAAACTGAAACTTTGAAGTCAGAATCTGCAGATACTTTATATGATCAATTATGAGAGAGTTGACAATGATAGATGAACAATACAAAAGTTGAGAGGAGGCGGAAGTGGTGATGATGGGTATGGTAGGGCGGAGGAAGCCTCTTCTGGCGGTGCACAGGGAGACGGATAGCAGTGGAAGGTGGCGGAAGCCAGCCCCATATCTTGTTTTTCCGGCAAGCGGCTGGCCAGTGTGTGAGAGTGAAAGAAAGGGATATTGCAGTTGCACGCAGCTAAGAAACAGAAGATATGTTGTATTTGTTGGGTTTCTATCGTGAGATACGAGATTATAATGAAATTATATCTGAGGTTATTATAAAATAATAAGATTTTTTGTAGTGATTTTTTTACGTATCGAAATATTTATAATTATAAGAATTTTGATATATATAAAAATACTTATTGATTTTATAAGAATTTTGATATATAAAAAAAATGATACCAAGATTATTATTATTATTTTTATCAAAATTTTAATATAACCTCATTTTAAGTCGATTCACTATAGAACTTCTCAAAATCATTTATTCTTGAGATGAAAGATATAATTGATAGTCAATTATAATTTTATTTAAGAATTTATCGTCTTATCTTATATTAACCGGTAACTAATAAATATTTATATATATATATATATATTTTCATCCTATTTAAATTTAGTAGGGTATTTTTAAATCAAAGTTCTTGAAATATATTTACAATATAATATTTTAGTTCCGAATTTGTAATAAATTTTTGATCTACACCTATAGATGGATACTTTTATGGTGGATTAGTGGTTAAATTTGTTAAATTAAACTAAAATTAGAATCAAAATAATAATACGTGCAAGTAACATAGACCCATTATATAATTATGAAAAATCTTGTTAATTACATTGCCTTTTCTGTTGGATTTTAACAATGAATGACTTAATTGATGTTATTTAAGATAGTTAAGTGATTTAATTGATAAAATTAATAGAATGGTGGTCAAATTAGAATTTTTACATAATTGAATTATTGTTCATTGTAGTTTACCCAAAAGTGTAATTCATTAATTTGGTGACCCGGCCCAATTGGAGTGGACATATAGTCGGATAACCCGCCATCTCTACACCATAGCAGTGCAACTGAGCGAGTGAGAACCCGCCATAGCATCCAACTTCGCCATCGCCTATGGAATTTGAACCGACCGAAGAAGTTAAAGAGCCACCCAGGATCCACCGCCTGGACGAGTCTGTGGTCAACCGAATCGCTGCCGGAGAGGTTATCCAACGCCCTGTATCCGCCGTCAAAGAGCTGGTCGAGAATAGTTTAGACGCTTCCTCCACTTCCATAAGCGTCGCCGTGAAGGATGGTGGTCTTAAACTCATTCAAGTCTCCGATGATGGACACGGCATTCGAGTAATAAACTTTATTTTTTATTTTCCCTTCTGCTATTTCACATTTATTTTTTGAAATGGAAAATTGCAAATACAAATTTGTTGTTAGTTGAATTTAATTAATGTTCCGTTCATAGTACGAGGACTTGCCCATATTGTGCGAGAGGCATACGACGTCGAAGTTGTCGAAATACGAGGATTTGCAGTCAATAAAGTCGATGGGATTTAGAGGAGAGGCGTTGGCCAGCATGACATATGTGGGCCACGTTACCGTCACCACCATTACCAGGGGTCAATTGCACGGATACAGGTTCTTGGACCTCCCCTCTTCTACCAAATGTTTGAATTCATTATCTTCTTCTTCATTGTAGTAAACCATTCCTTAAGGTAGAGTTTATGGTTGTGCAGGGTGTCTTATAGAGATGGCATGATGGAGCATGAACCCAAGCCATGTGCTGCTGTCAAAGGAACCCAAATAATGGTATCGACTATGTTTTCTTTGTCTTTATGTTGACATTGTATATTTTATTTAAGTTTCTACGAAATTAGAAAACTACTCTATGTTTTGCATATATTTTTAAGTTTTTCTTTTCCTTGTAGAGGAATACATGAGCCAATGGGAACCCCAAGCTGGTTCTGAGTGTTTGTTTGCATGCTTTTCCAGCTTGAATTTAAATGGATTAAGTAACTTAGCCTTATTTTAGTTCTTAAAACTATTAGAAAGTTGCTCTAGCCCATGCTTTTCAGAAAGTTGGTTTATTCACTCAAACTAGTTTTTAACATAATATACACTGAAAACTTTTGATGTAATGTTTCTTCTCTATTTCAAACAACTTATGTATAAACATCATCCTTATAAAAGTGAAGTAATTAAATCTACTCCAGCCGAAAAGATGAAAAAAAAACTTTTATAAAACATAGTGATGTTTGTTCATGAGTCGTAGCTTTATAATCAAGCTTTCTTCACCAGGAATTTGCATGCTCGGTTGACATGCTACTTCTGACTTTTTATAATTTTGAATGTAAAACATTCGAAGCACCCTTTTGTTGAACTTGACTCATTTGTTAAATGTTAGATAAGCTCAAGTTTCTGTGTTTTGATCAAAGAGCTCATTTTAGGTTTGTCCTGAGTAGCTTGGGTGTGGGTCATGAGCTACTTATTTCCTGCTAGCTATTTTATATATTTGATGTATTTCATTTTGGTTGTGTATTTCAGATTGAGAATTTGTTCTATAACATGATTGCTAGGAGGAAGACACTGCAAAATTCTACAGATGATTATACTAAAATTGTAGACTTGCTAAGCCGCTTTGCCATTCATCATATAAATGTGAGCTTCTCTTGTAGAAAGGTAAGCCTCTCCACCAATAATTCTACCTTTATAATTGTTAATTGTGTTATAGACATGACTGGTACTTGTATAGTATGAATTTGTAAAACCTTAACCTGTATGTCAGCATGGAGCTGCTAGAGCAGATGTTCACTCGATTGCAACACCATCAAGGCCTAATGCTATCAAATCTGTTTATGGTCTCTCGGTTGCACAGAACCTGATAAAAATTGAAGCTGCAGATAATGATCCTTCTAGTTCGGTCTTTGAGATGGCTGGCTTTATCTCCAACTCAAACTATGTTGCAAAGAAAACCACAATGGTACTTTTTATCAATGGTATGTTTTGGCTCTTCTCTATTTAAGAGTGTTTCATGGCTAGATGTTATACTTTGTCTTTTATTTGATTAGCTTCTATATTATCTGTATGCGAGAAAGAAGCAGAATCCAAGAAACAAAGTTGGTGGATAATGGATGATATTCATACAAACTGTAGAAATTGAATAATGTAGCAATAGATAATAATGACCGAAAATCATCCTCAAACCTAACATTTCAGCAATACTGTTTGGAGATGGAGTAATTCTTTAACGCGAAGATCAAAATTCACTCCTGAAAATACCCTAAATAAAATGAAATAAATTAAAATAAACAACTTATAATTCACTCCTGGAACATTTGATTCAAATGAGGGCCATATAATCCGTGTAATCTCTTGAATTAGCTGAGTTTAATTTAGGAATAATGATAACCCATTCATTTTTATCAAAAAATTTCCTGTTACCTCGATTTCTATCTTTCATACTTGGAATATTAGGCCAAAATATTGAGTATTACCAATTCATCTCTTTCAATACCTCTTAATTAACCCCCTAACGATAAACGATTGAGCAACTTCAGTTGAGAACTAAGAAATATTCACAACCTGGTCTTGCGAGCCAGTTTGATGTTTCGGGAACAAAATTCTAGAGAAGTCAGCTCCATTTGGTATGCTTGGAATTTGTCCGTTTTTTAGTTTACTTGTAGCTTAAAATTTAAGTCCGTATATTTGTTTTTAGTTTTCCCTTCTCCTTTTTGGTTGTTCATTACGACATATGTCTGGGAATTCATTCTAGTTCCCCACTTGCTGCTGCAAAATTCTTTTCTAGCTGTTGGCTAACCGAAAGGTCATTACCTATATTTAATTGGCGTAAAAAGTTACAGATATTTAAATCTACCGCTATCCTCCATTGTGCTAATCTTGTGGCTTCTGTACTTTAGCTTTTCGTTAATGGTGCACAGGTAGTATGCAGGTTCTCTTTTGATCTTTTATCTCACCTTCATCTTTTTCTTTGTCAATTATCTCAGATAGATTGGTTGAATGCACTGCTTTAAAGAGAGCTATTGAAGTTGTTTATGCTGCAACCTTACCAAAAGCATCAAAACCTTTCATTTATATGTCAATCATATTGCCACCTGAGCATGTTGATGTGAACGTGCACCCGACAAAGAGAGAGGTACATATGGAGGATTTCTTTCTCTCTATTCGTGCAATCACTACATTTTTTATTAAGAGGTGAAGCATTATGAATAAGATGGTAGCAGTGAACGAAATCATCCACTTATGAATCTCTTAATGGTATAACCATAAAGCTGATGAAAAATCCATCATGCATTTGGGAACTTTGTCCAAACAATTAGCTAAACCATAGAGAAAAGTAAAGGGATTAAAATGTATAGTCATATACTTAATAAAGTAACAACACCCTCCTTGTGTTTTATTTTCTTGATACATGGGTTCACAACAAATATAAGCAAATGGTTGTGTTATGCTGCACGAAAAGACTGAATCAAATGCCTGAATCTGTTTTCTTTAGCATGAGGAATATTATAACTTATTTTTTAAAATAAGATGGAAATGGTGAATTGGTGATATAAAGCAGCTGCTCCAAGATTGACCCCACCCTTCCCCGGGCAAGCACCCCTCTCTTCCTCCCTAAGCACAACAATATTGCTTCCAAAACCTAGTGCAAAGCTTTATCTGCTAAAAAGCTGAGGAATGAATGGTTGATATATGAATAGTAACTGTTGCTAATTTCCAGTCTTTACTTCACATGAGGTTATGTTGAATCAGCTCTTGTACAATTTTTACTTCCTGTGCTTGTCATCCTTGTTTTTCTGTTTTTATGTACCTCTTTTTTGGTTTTCATGCACACGTTATCGTGCAGGTAAGCCTTCTAAATCAGGAAGTTATTGTTGAAAAGATACAGTCTGTGGTTGAATCAATGTTGAGGAACTCAGATGAGTCGAGAACATTTCAAGAACAGGTAAATGTTTCCCTGTCTAAACTGTTTATTAGAGTACCTATCTATAACTAAGGTGCAGTATCTGATGCTTTCCACACCTAGGAGATTTTAGATGGTATACCTGCCTCTAAAAGCATAATGATAAATAAAAAAAAATCATGTCCTCTCTTTTTCTTTACCTATCATGAAAAGTTTGAGAATGTTGTAACTGATAGGTCCAAGTTGATACCTGGTTCACCGTACATGTCTTTGTGCAATGATAATATGTTATTATACCATCTACACTTTCTGTACCTATTTTAAAGCATGATGAGCTGGATATGTCTGCTGCTTTATACAACATTTAGTTCTACATCTAGAAGTTTTTACCTGTGTTCTTATTTTCCACTTTTTTTTATCCTTCTTCTTTTCTTTGAGAATTGTAAAAATTTTGTGCTAAACTCCGCAAAACATGTCTCTTTCATTGGGTGACACGGGGATGGTTAATTTCTTTTCTATTTCCCTTATTTAATATATCTAAGTCCATGGTCATTAAAATTGTCAAATTTAAGGATTATTTTTTTTGTGTAGGTCATTGTTCTTGTTTGTTCGTTAAATGAAGTGTTGATTTTCTTTTTGGAAATGTAATGACCAACTTTCTTCTACTTTTGCCATCTTGTGTATTTTGTTTATGACAGGCAGTTGAAGCCTCTCCATCTGTTCCCCCTGTTACAAGCAATGATTTAGATCTTAGTCCCTTACCATCTGGTAATGTTATAGTAAACAGTCTCAACTATAGGAGGCAGTTGGATTTCATGCACTGAACATACTTGTTCAATAATATTTATTCTCTTATATGTATTTTAACTCTCAGGATCAAAATCACAGAAAGCTCCAGTGCACAAAATAGTGAGAACGGATTCATCAGATCCATCTGGACGGTTGCATGCCTATTTATATAATAATACCCAGAAACACCTCGAGAGAGATTCTAGCTTGACAGCTGTGAGGTAGGGACCTGTAGTTCATGCTTATAAAGGAGTAAAATTTTCTTTCTTTTCTGATTGCTGGACTGTAACTCGTCTGAATGAGATGGCAGATCATGTTCCCTTGTACCTAGCCTCTGTTTTACTGTCTATTTACTATGATGTTTTTTTCCTGACCAAACATTTACTATGATGTTTTTCCTGACCACTCTAAAAGAAAGATTTTCTTTTCGTTTAAAAAATTCATTCACCAACATTTGAGTTTCTGATGCTCATCTCTTTTTCGACATACAGTAAATTACTTTGATAGAGTTATCTGTGTCTAATATCCATACAGATCATCTGTTAGACAAAGAAGAAACCTGAAGGAAACAGCAGATCTTACTAGCATTCAGGAGCTTATCAATGATGTTGATAGCAAATGTCACTCTGGTAATTTCACAAAAAATGTTATTCAGGAAAACTTGATTGGGTGGATTTATCCTATAGTTCTTACCAAAATATACTATGTAGGTCTGCTGGACATTGTGAGACAATGCACGTATGTAGGAATGGCAGATGATGTTTTTGCATTGCTTCAGCACAATACTCATCTATATCTTGCTAATGTGGTGAACTTAAGGTAATATTTCCTCAATTTCAAAAATCTTACATGTTTTTATGATCATGTGCTTATGCGTATGTCTTCCCTGTGGAACCGTAGGGTAAAACTTTTCCTTTACTTATTTTGTTTTATAATATTGTAAATAAAGCTGGGGTAAATATCTCCTCATCAATTACCAGACATTAAGGCAAGCAAATTGAATTTAAAACAGACTCATGAAAGAACCTAGCATCAAGACAGTTAAAGAAAAAGCAATAATTATATAACTGACTGTAACTTTTTTACATGGTCAACAGACGTTCGCGGTTCGTCATCTTATTCATTTAGCTCGTTAGACATGCTAAATCACAATAACAAAGGGAAAATTGAGACTTATGACATACGAACAATTTTAAACCTTCATAACAAAATGAACTTGCAAATTGCAACAATCCAGTTGCAGAGCTCAACTTAAATGAAAATAAGAAACTAGCTCCTTCTGCCTGCATGAACACAGACAGCATTTGAAATTGAAAGAAAAAAAAATAATTTGATTATATGGAGTATTCAGTAGGAAATAAGACTAAAGTTTTTTCTTGAGGGTTTGCAGTAGTTTGAAACAAAGATTAGTAAAATGTGACTTTATTTGGATTTTGTGGAGTATAGGGTTGGAAACAAGAATAAAACTTTTTCCTTGAGTGCTTGCAACAGTTTGAAACAAGGATTACATTTAAAACATTAGATTATGCAATAGTTTGAATCCTTAAAAAATTCAATTACTAATACAAATGCAACAATATGCTTGCTAACAAGACATGCGTGAATGTAAAAAAGAAACACAGTCGGGAAACAGACTAAGGTAATGAATACACCCATTTCTATAGTTATAACCTACAATCTCAAACAAAAACAGAATGGTTTTCGAATAATTCATGTAATAACATCAAAGAAATTGTAAGGGACTAAGGGTAGTAACATCAACTAATTCTAATCGGACAAGATCCCACTATATTGTTTCACAGAAGACTCATACAATTGATACATGCTGTGCAACTGTATTTTTGAAGGGAAAAAAGTATCGGACATTTGGTTCAAGACGTCAAGTAATAATTTTGGGAATAGGATAGAATAGTACACAATTCTTACAAGACAACTTACAATACAGGCAGTGGAAGGCATCTGTTGAAAACCGGTTGAATATTCACCTTTTGGGGGCATGTTCAATAGTTTCTGCTACTAAATTAAATTTGTTGATCAAGCATTATCTCTTCCTTTGTCTCAAGTTGCAAAATGGAAAAATGGTACAGTTCAAAAGATCAACAAACTAAACAAAGGGAAGATCCAGATATAGCATTTAGACATATACATATGGCTTTAACTTGCGCACATCATTCATACATGCTCATAGAAAAGCTCCTGGGGTGTGTTTTCTCTAATGTTTTATGCACCTTTCTTTTCCTAAAAAAGAGAAGAATTAAACCATAAATAAATATAACGCCTTCTAAAATGGTAGTTACTTTTTTGGTTTTGTTTTGGCTGACTAACATGTGCCAATGTCTTTACAAGGCTGAATTTTTCTATTGAAAGTTTGGTCAAAGTTCAACAGATAGTATAATCAATGCATTCATAAAGAATTGTGTACAAGTGTAAGAGATAATAAACATTGAAACCTTGTATACTTGAATTCAAATATTCAATTCATGTATTGCTTTTGTTTACTAAGTTCTCCCTGAAGCGTGTATTTATTATTTTAAAATTTCCTTGTCTGCTTTTGCAGCAAAGAACTTATGTATCAGCAAGCTCTGCGTCGTTTTGCTCATTTTAATGCTATACAACTAAGTGAACCAGCTCCTTTGCACGAATTAATTATGCTGGCCCTGAAGGAGGAGGACTTGGACCTAGAAAGCAATGAAAATGATGACCTCAAAGAGAAGATTGCAGAAGTAACATCCTTTCTATCGGCCATAATTGATTGAAATTTATATCTCTATCATTTCTATCATGATTGAGCATGATTGAGATATTCATAAATAATGGCTATATATATAGGGTTAGGATCCACTTACATCCTATAAAACTCAATTACTTTTACACTTTTTTGGACCATTGGATGATGGTAATAAATAGCTAAGATTATTTCCTCATCTTTTCTTTTTCAAGCGATAATATTCACATTTTTTACTGTTAATCTCCTCCATTCGTTTACCTTTTATCCAATGGTCCCAAAAAGGTGTAAAACTTGAAAGTTTTACATAGTGTAAGAGGATCCTATCTCGTATATATAGAAGGGTCTTATTACATGTTTCATTACTAAATGTCTTTTCATAATTTAAACATGTTAATATCCCTGTTGTTTAAAGATGAGGTGGCAACTGGGTAGATTGGGCTTTGGTCATTTTGGGTTCCTGGTTTCAGCTTTTTTTGGGAGGTTCAAGCCTTTATTAGCCGTGGGCCATGCCTGGGTCAGGGAATAGATCATTTCTAGGTTTTATGGATGACATAACCATTTTGCAATGCTTCTGTAGTCTAGTTTGAATTCATCTTTTGGTGATTCTGGTCTGTTTTTATGTATTTGGGCCATTTAGTGTTCAGATGGTTGACTTTTTTGGTCTAATTTGGTTTGAACAGTCAATGTTTGATCCATTTCGGGTGGTTTTGATTTATTTTTTAACCTCTAGTTTAAAGGGCTGTAAACCATATAAATTGCTGAGCAGGTCCTGTTCCCTATATGTCTCTGTTTGTTTGACAATTTTGTGAATACTACCATATCAAGCCTGGTCTGGTAGTCAGTGTTTTCAACATTCCAGTCAGGGGAACCATCCAAAGGTAAAATTATTCAGTCTGAGGTCTATCTTATGCTGTTCTCTGCTGGTCAACCACTTGAGCTTGCCTGATTTTATAGAATTAACAAGCAAACATATTCTACGTCATTACTAATTTGAAATTTCTTGCAAAATGCATCTTCTTTTCTCACCCTTAGCAAAGAAGAAAAAGTTACTAGCAAAAGGGAAGTTAGAACAAAAGATGGGAAAAGGGAGAAAATGCTGTATGACGTTTCTTTTCTTTATTTCTTCAATAAATTGGTGCATCTGGTCCTCATTTTTCATATATGTATTAGTTGGTTTCATGGAAGTTTAGAAATTTACTTTTGAGTACACGATAGATCTCTTTTTCTGCCACGTTGTATCATGTATGTGCCTTTCTTCCAATTATCTTGCATTTATAGAAAACATTTGATCTTCTGTAGATGAATGCACAGCTGCTTAGGCAAAAGGCTGAAATGCTAGAGGAGTATTTCTGCATTTTTATTGATTCAGATGGGAACTTATCAAGACTGCCAATTTTACTTGACCAGTACACTCCAGACATGGATCGTGTTCCCGAATTTGTGCTATGTTTGGGAAATGATGTAGGTAGCATTGTTCTAGAGCTTGTTCTGTCTATTGTACCAAGATGTGCTTTATGTTGGTCGTGATAGCTGGTACTACTTGCATACAAGTGTCAGAAACTTTGTACATGTAAAAGTTGTTTCCGTTGAATGCTTTATTATATAAATGTGAATTTTCCTATTTACTGTAGGTTGATTGGGAAGAAGAAAAAAAATGCTTCCAATCACTTGCTGCTGCTCTTGGGAATTTTTATGCTATGCATCCGCCTCTGTTGCCGAATCCTTCAGGCAAAGGATTGGAATTTTACAGAAAGGGGAAACATGGGAAGAATCCTCAAGATGGAGAAAATGCTTCTTCTCACTTGGGTATGTGTGAATCTCATTGTGTTTGTTTCTCTCGAGGATAGCCCCATTTCTGCCAGACTAGAAGAATGCATGCAAATGGTGATATTAGCATCATTAATTAAATCACAGTTTTAGAAATGTACTGCAAAACTATTTTACTTGGACTTGGCCCTTGGGTGTGAGTCTCAGATATAGGTATGTGACACATAGAAGTATGGTTAGATTTTTTAAAGTTTTTCGATGTATTTGTGGAGGTCATATTCCAATACCAAATGTCAGACATGAGTGCCAGACATTGGTTTTAAAAGAAAGATGAAGAGTTGGATTAACATATCTGCTGGGTGCCCTAAGTCGGTACAGATAGAAAATCACAAATAAAGACAATCTCTAAAAATTAGACTTATCGTCCTTGGTCTACTAATTAGGGAAACACTTACTTATTGACCGTTGGGGCCAGGAGTGTTCATACAATTTAATAAGAGTACTACTGCATAAATCAATAGCTTTTTGTTGAGTACTTTATATTATTTCCTTTTGGGGGGGCTTCAAAGTGTGCTTCAGGTTTTATAAAAAAAGTCTGCTTCAGGAAAGTAGAGTTTGAAGTTCATGTTAGCTATCAGGTAGAGAGAGGGGCAATGAAACATTCAGCCCTTTTGATCAAGTTAATCACCATTTTTTACAATGAAACATTATGTTACTTGAACTTTTCACATTTCCTTAATATAACAGTGCGTCAGTGCCTGACATTTCTTTGACACGTTAAATTCGTGTCTGATCACTGATGTTATTTTGTTGAAATTAATGTACAACATTGACATCAAAATGACATAAACCCGTTGGATACATATCCATGTTCGACATCTGACTGTAGTCCATATAACATAGCATATCTGTATTCTATGAGGCATAATGCTCATATTTTGTGGTGAACGCTGCTTAATGATCAGCCTTGGCAGACTTTATTTATATCTTCAACTAGTAATATGCTTTATTGTTTTTGGTGTTCACAGGGGATGGTATTGCAATTGAGGACGAATTTGAGCATGAACTACTCTCAGAGGCTGAGACTGCATGGGCCCAGCGTGAATGGTCAATCCAACATGTCCTGTTTCCATCCATGAGACTATTTCTAAAACCTCCGAATTCAATGGCTGTTAATGGAACATTTGTCAGGGTAAGCAGATTCTACTCTTAACAAGTTCTATTATAGGCAGATTTGTTTATTATCTCTTTCCACACATGGGGTTCTGAAAATTTTCTAACTGTTTACGATGTCCCTCTGTTTTTTTATATTTGTATCTGAGCCAACAAAATTTCTCACTCTTTTTTATTCAAGTATGGAGGCCCATTTGTTGCATGATGGGGCATAACCTCCTATTATTGGCAATGAAGGGCTAGGCCACTTCTTATGCCTGACTTTGAACATAAGATTTTAGGCCTAAGATCGTATAGAGAAACATTATTAAAATAATATATCTTAATGTTTTAGCCTTTTAGGACAACCCCTGGATATATCTTTGTATCCTAATCCTATAGAATCCACCCTCCTTTCCTGCACTTGGGATTTTGAACATGAGAGTTCAAAATTGAAGATTTGATGTTTAAACGGTTGGAACATCTGTTGTACATGATAGACTTCCTTGTCTGTGTATTTTAACTGTAGCATGGTATTACTTTTTGAGTTCGAATTAGTCTATACGAAAACATGCATAGTAGAATAAACATTTAATGTTTTTGGAACAAACCTGAAAGGTGATTAATATTCATGAATTAGTATTTAGTAGTAGTACTAAACTTTCGTTTAGAAACTTGTTTTCATCTTATCGTCTCTCTTTTAGTTCAAGGAACTTATATTCGACTCTGTTCTGTAAATAGTTAAGTGCACACTAATCAGTAATCCCCCTCCCCCTATTTTTATATTCAGGTTGCGTCACTGGAGAAGCTTTACAAGGTTTTTGAGCGGTGCTAATCAAATAGATTGCCTTCGGAAGGTTTCAAATATGCAGTAAGTGTCGTATATAGTGGTCTAGGATCAGAACTGGTATGTCAAGCATTGCATGAAGGGCTATCTGTACAGTGTATAGGCCATCTTAAAAATTGTTTCCTTGAATCAACTACCTTTTGTAGTTTGGGTGGGATGGTTTAGATTTGGTATTGGATATATATGTTAATCTGAACTTCGGGTGAGTGTCGGATACAAAGAGTATGTTCCAAGTCCAAATTGTTTTCGAAACAATTTTAAGGCTACATTTTCTGACATCAGTTTGATGCATTCGATATTTTAAAGCAATCTTCATAAAGATTGGACCTTGATCGATGAAATTCTAAACTCTATCCTTAATTTCAACCTTAAACTATACTCTTAAATTTTAGGGTTAAAATATATATAAGGACACAAAAAGGTATATATAAATTATGCAACAAATTAGTAATTTTAAATTAAAAAAATTGTTCAAACAGAGATTTGTTGTGTGTTCCAAAGAAGATTAGCTAAGCCTAGCCTAGCCTAGCCTAAGAAGGAACAGTAGGCTTAACGGCAATGTGAAATGGAAGGCTTACCGTTACAAGGTCTGAGAGTAGACTCTCAGGTCGGGTTGGCTGAAATATAGATCCGATTAAGTTAGAACCCGATGAGTCGCTTGCAAGCTTCAAATATTTTGGAGCTCCTCTTCTTTCTGGATTTGATCGCAACGTTATGAACTTCCTCGAAAGCGATCGGATCAGGATCTTCGAAATGGAATATTTTGTAATATCCTCCCCTTCCCGCGGAAACACAATAAGCTGATGACGATGTGGATCTGGATCTCTTCATCGAGAACGCCCTTTTCAGTGTGTTCTCAAGTGCATAACTCTGTTTCTCGGTTCTCGGGCCACGGTGGACGCAGTCGAAACCGAACGACTTCTTCTCAGTACTACGCCGAATATCTCCCCTTCTAGTTCTTCTGATGATACAAGAGGTCGACTACCGTGTAGCTTAGGAAACTCCATCGCCGTGTCTAGCTTCACGCTTGTTTGGTGGCTGGAATCCGCAGAGGTATCAATGGTTCATGCATTAGCTTCGCACACTCGAGAAATTGAAATTCGGGATTTGATTTCTGGCGCTGGTCTGATAGCTGGTTGGTTAGGCCACCAAAGAACCAACAGTTGCCTACACTAATTTATTGATTTCTTTTACTCTTAGGCAGATGTCACAATTAATCAATTAATATCGAATCTAAAAGTAATTCGAGCTTTGTCATCCCTAAAACTCGAATATTTTAAATTCATATAAATCAAATGAACTACTGTAGCATTCCCTTTCAAATATGATATAACCCCAAGGGATTTGAAATCAAATTATTTTGAACTTGTAGATGTTGGATTCCTTTGTAAAAAAAACGGACAAGACAGCCGCAGTGTATGTGTATGGTCTCACATGGGAGTGGGGTACGAGGGTGGATCCATGCTTGTATTGTCTGAATTGAATTGAATTGGAGTGGCACAAGGAAAGAGAGGGAACAGTCGGTTCAAACTCCATCTTCTTCACTCCAGTATAATTTTTCGTATGGTTTAATATTAAAGAAATTAAAGTTTAAAATTAAAATTTAAGTTCATAAAATTTAGGGTTAAATTATAGAATTTATTAATGTTGAAATATACAAAGAAATATTAAAAAATATTAACAATTTATTGATTGACCAAACTGCTGCTCACATTAATTTTCTCATATCCCCTTATATTATGGGTTTTTATCTATCAATAAAATCTTTTTTTCTTTTCTTTAAATAAAATTAAAATTAAATTTAAGATTAAAAAAATTTATTAAAGACAACTTAAAACTCTAAAAACAATATTCATCATTATCAGCTTAAACCCAATTGTGTTTGTCCATCCATTGAACTCAAGAACTTGATCCTTCTAAGTTCTTATAATTTAATTAATGTTCTAAGCTACTATAATTTAATTATATTCTCGTATTACTTAGGTCAACATTGAAAATCTTAATTTAAAAAACTACAAGAACTATAATTGTCAAAATTAAAGTATAAAGCTTAAATCTAAAATATATTTATAATAAAGACTTGTAGACTTTCCCATTAAATCTGTAACATCAATCACTCGCTTTATCATAAGGTTAGCATGATATAACGTGATGTTTCAACATACAACAACATGATATGTGGTGAAAAATTTACATGTCTTTTCTTGAGAGTAAGATTTTTTTTTAATTTATCTAGTGATTTTAATAAAAAAAATATTATTATTTAATGATAAAATTAATATCAAGTATTAAGAGAAGAAACATTTCAATAATAATTTTTTATAATATTTTAGGCTTAATTTTAAAATAATAAAGTCTTAAGAAGTTATTAAATCATAAAAAACAAGGGAATTTAGGCTTAATTTTTTTAAAATTGAAAGGTCTTAAAACTAATTAAACCAGAAAAAAAGAGTGTCAAAGTTTAATTTTATTAATTTTAGATTACACAATCCTAAAAAATAATAAACCCTAAAAATTTAAGAATTGACAAAGAAGGAAAAAAATTACAATGATCTTAAAACTATAAAGGCCTAAAGTAGAAATAACCCATAAAATTTGAGAGAGATAATTGTCCCTCTCACAATACAAGTAAATACGTCTCTGTATAAAAACATCAAATTACTTATTATTCGATTCGCCGAGCGTTACTAATCTCCTAAATTAAAAGTTAATGCTCTTATTATATAATCAAAGTCCTCCACTACTCTCCATGGAGACTTCATTACTTGTTTAAAGGGAAAAGCCAAGCAGTCTTTTTGACAAACAACAGATAAGCTTTAAATCACACTATTTTTTTAGTTGATAATCTTATTGGAATCAAACCTTTCCAACACACTGAGGAAGCAACACATCCACGTGTCATCATTGTGTAGAATATCCAAGTGTCGAATGATTAGCACCAATCTGAAGTCAGATTTGATCTGGAGACGTCAAACTGGTGTTTTCAACGGATATGATTTCACAAGATTCCTAATACTTTTTCAGTCGTAAAATAGGAACGGAAAGGATGGTGGGGGTGGGGGGAAATTTAAAAAAAAAATGTTAACCTAAAAAATGGTTGTACGGTATTATAAAAATTTCGGTACACACTTTTTTTTTATATATACCAAAATTTTTATATTTTTTATTAAAAATTAGTATATATTAAAAAATGTATACCAAAATTCTTATAATTTTATAAAAAAAATAATATAATCGTTTTTAAGACTGTCGTTCCTTAAAACAATCGAACGGTGGTAGGGTGGACGCTGATTTATATTTAGTCGGTGTAGGGTCGTGAGGTTGAAATAATAGGGGTACAAATCGTCTACCTCTTTCTCATGCCTTCATTTTTACCTCCGCTTTAAATCTGAGGGTTTAGGGTTATGGTTATGGTTTAGGGAATTAAGGATAGGGTGTATTTTTTAGTCGGTGTAGGGTCGTGAGGTTGAAATAATAGGGGTACAAATCGTCTACCTCTTTCTCATGCCTTCATTTTTACCTCCGCTTTAAATCTGAGGGTTTAGGGTGTAGGGTTATGGTTAGGGTTTAGGGAATTAAGGATAGGGTGTATTTTTTTGGATGCAAGGTTTAGAATATAGAAAATAAGGGTTAAGGTTTAAAATTTAATTTTTTAAGAATTTTTAATAAGAGGCATAAATAAATACATGATAAAGAAGTAGATGATTTCTACTCAGAATAATAATCCCTTAAAAGATTAAAATTTATATATGTTTTTGTTATTATTATTTTTTCAATTTTTTAATAAATTTATCTTTTTAACATATTTTTTCCTTCATCCCTGCGTTTAATACTTGTTCGATATAGAAGTATCCCATATGCTTTTCTGAGCTTGCAAATGACTAAGAAATTCAGTCCTCCCTGGGCGACGCATGAAGGGGGAAAGCCGTGGAATCTGGGATGAGGAGACTCATTGGCTGGCCAGGGACTTCTTGCGCCGAGCGTAGCTCATGAATCGGTAGAAATTGTTGATCGAGTCTTATATTATAATTTAAATTTTATTGATTTATTTTAAATGAATTCAAATTATAAAATTTAAAGTAAATTAAATTTAGTTAAGTTATTATAATCTTATATTATAATTTAAATTTTATTTATTCGATTTTAAAAACAATCTAACGATAAAACAAAAGTAAAGATACAAATAACAAAATTAATAATAACAGATTAAAAAAAATCAACAAACTGATAAGGAGAATAAATACGATTAATCAAATAAATCATTATTGATCTACCCACGATATTAAAATCTATCGAGACCTTAATAATTCATATAAATATATGATTAAATAATTATAATATGATACGATTATACATAATTTAATTATATTTAAAATTGAGTTAGATTAAATATTTTAATCGAGAGATAAAATTCTTCCAATTTTATGATATTAAATATTTTATTACCCGACCTTGTACTGTCCCATCGAGAAGATGCCAGGGATTTTTTTTAACAAAATTCTACACTGAAAAAAAATTAAAAGTTGGGATGAGAAATCACAGTGCCTGTTTTTTTTCCCCAATGCATATAGTTTTTGATCATTTTTAAAATATTTTAATTTATTTATTAAAATTTAACTGTTAAATGTTTTTTATTATTTATTTGTTAATTTACATAAAAAATATTTAATATCTAAACTTTGATGAATAAACTAAACCTTTCGAAATTTTAAAAATCAAAATAAATTTATAATTAAAACACCACGATAATTTACGTAATCTACCCTAATATTTATTATGTTTACTAGTAGTACCATTACGATAAATACAGTATACTATAAAATAAAATACGAGAATCATAGTTTAAAAGCTGAGTTGGGAGAGATTTTTAAGCAGGACCGTAAGTGGGAGGAGAGAGGAATTAAAGAAACTGAGAGGTGAAGTGTGAAAAAGAAGGGTGTCGACCAAAATTGGCATTTAAAATGGTAAAGTGACTGAGGAGAATCTAAGGGGACAATATAAGGGTTGAAGCTCGAAACCAAAGAGAAGCAACTGTTAGCCAAGGTTTTTCGGACAAAGGGTCAAGTCCGAAGTAACATTGCAACAACCTCGAAGCTAGTTCAAACTAGTGGGAGGTTGTCTGCACAGGATCGTATCCGAAGAAGAAGATCCAAGATCAAAAGGATGGGTCGTGGAAGAGTTCAGATGAAGCGCATTGAGAACCCTGTGCACCGCCAGGTTACCTTCTGCAAGCGCCGAGCTGGTCTCCTTAAGAAGGCTAAGGAGCTCTCCGTGCTCTGCGATGCTGAAATTGGAGTCATCATTTTCTCCGCTCATGGAAAGCTCTATGAACTAGCCACCAAAGGGTTTCTTCTCTTCTCTACGCCTGGTCTGTACAATGATTTTTACGTCAGAAATTTGATTTTTTTCACGTATCTTTTTTGTTTGTGTTGGGGAATTATTAATTAAGGACCATGCAAGAGATTCTTGAGAGGTATGGCAAGTACACCGGAGGATATCAGCTGCCTGATGAACCCACGGTGGAACCTATGGTATGTCATATATATGTTTCCGTACGTTTCATATAATATTATATTCTCTTAAGAGTTTTCGAGAGACGAATCGAGTTCGATAAAAAATTTTTTATCATCATCAGCTAAGTGGGTATTGAATCAGATTCTTCTTAACCAATAGGAAATTCTGGCTAAGTTAGCATGCCCCAAAAGGTTGCTAACTCTTAACCACAAAGAAGATTCCAGCTGAGATCAGGCAGGAATGGTGGTGCTGATGACCGTTCTTAATAGCATGCAGTGATATAAAGTTAAAATCTAGTAATACATAACCATGGATAAATTAATTTAATGGGACAAAACTTTGAAACGTTTTAAGGTTTATGATTTAATTTGTTATTTTATAAATGAAATTACTGTAAAATATAACTCATAATAAATCTTTTAAATATATGATCTGGTTTAGTCGGTCAATATAATGAATATCGATACTTGTATCGAAAAATACAGTACTACATAATTGAAATCTTTTGTCTTCCATTTGTTTATTCAAAGGAAGCGAAGAAGGAGATCGACATGCTGAAGCAGGAGATCCAAGTGCTTCAGAAAGGTCTCAGGTAGAATTTCTTTTATAACATATTTTTTTTCCAAAATTTATGTAAAAAAACAAAAAAAAAAGTTTTTAATCATGTTATTTTCTATGTCACACATTAAAAACATCTAATTCCTTAAATCTTAACCATAAATTCTAACCTAAAACCCTAAACAACATGTAAAAACATCTTTACTCGGAACAATAAAAAGACAATTTAGTGATATTACTAAGTAAATTAATTTTTTTAGAGGTATATGTTCGGAGGGGGTTCTGAATTTATGTCACTGGATGAATTGCTTGTACTTGAAAAGCATTTAGAAATATGGATCAATCAAATTCGATCAACAAAGGTAATTATAATTATAGTTTTTATTTAATATATCATTTTCCTTTACATTTTTTGTCACTCGTTACATGAAAACTGCAGATGGACATTATGGTTCAAGAAATTCAAATGTTAAGGGACAAGGTTAGTATGATTGTTCATATTAATACATTTTAGTTTTTATAAGCACTTAACAAAATCTTGAAAAATCAACGTGAGATTAGGATTTATATTTAGAATTCAGGGTTAAGAGGTTACGATTTTGCTTTTAGGGTAATATGGTTAGTCTCTAGGTTTTAACTTATAAACCTTAAATTCTAAACCTAAACCCTAAATTCTATCTATTATCCCAAAATTTTAAAGTCTACGCCTAAACTCTTAACCCTAAACTAAGACTCTAAACCTTAAAATTAAGTCATTAATAAAAATTTTCAGTTTTCACTGTCGGTGTAGGATAATAATTCAAAAATTGTGTTCATCAATATAAAAGTTAAATTAGTTGTGATTGTATTATTATATAATATTATAGATATTTAATTGAATGTTAGTATATTTGTGTAATAACTGTTTTTATTTTTTTTCTTTCTTGGTTAAAGGAAGGGGTAATGAAAGCTGCAAATAAAAGTCTTCTTGATACGGTAATAAGAAAAAAAAGCAATAGCAAAGGTTAAATAATATGCTATTATAATAAAGCAATATTATTAATAATTTATTTATATTAATTCTTGTGATCATGTTTAAATTATTTATGCAGCAAGTAAAAATAACAATGCATTCAGAAATGGCTGACAAAAGGTGTTGTTTTACAGATAGAGGAGAATGTCAACAACACTGGCTTTACTGCAGTGACTACTAATATGCTGCTGCATCCACTAACCATAGGAAATAATAACATATTTTGACTTTAGAGCATTATATATACCTTCATATATATACATATATATATATATATGCTAATGTTAAGAGTTGTTTGTTTGTGCTGTATAAACGTGAACAACCTTAAGTGTTGTGGATACTGGTTTTGTTCCTCTGAATGTGGTGAAATAAGGTGTGCTGTTATGTCTTTGTGTTGGTACATGTCTAATATGATTTGGGTTGAAAGACCTAAGGAACTGCATTAATGAATATTGTGTTGGCTTTTAGA
Source organism: Abelmoschus esculentus (assembly GCA_035048815.1). NCBI lineage: Eukaryota > Viridiplantae > Streptophyta > Magnoliopsida > Malvales > Malvaceae > Abelmoschus > Abelmoschus esculentus. Next base: position 3,278,369 of record JAUCBN010000046.1, on the reverse strand, counting down.
ATTACAACAGTTTTTTCATCTGGATTTTCTTATTGATTCTCACATTTGATCTCTTTTCTCCTCTAAGAATAACTATTTAGTTCATTCACATCGCAAGGATTCGAACCTCTAACTTACGGGATCTATAGACATCGAATCGTGAAATGCGCAAGAGAGTTGCCTCCCAACTCATATTTATATAAAACAAACAGAAAACGAGGGTGGAACAAACAGGTTTTGGAATACATTCAAAAGTGCATATTCTCATCACAATCCAAGCTGATTTTCCAGTATACTATGAAACTACAAATGGCACAAAATTGGTAATCAGTGACATATAGTCAGGATTTCATTTTCTCACATGCAGCAATGATGAAATAATCAAGATGGATTAGGTTACCATCAATAAGGTCGAAACTTTCGAGCAGCTCTCATCTGTTGGATCCGCTTTTTATCCTGCTCAAATTTGCTTTGGAGCGTCAAAAGTTCTGCAAGGGGGAAAAAGTTATATAAATCCTTTGTGTCAGCATTGCCGAAAGCAAAGCATTGAATAAAAGATCATAATGAAGTGACCCCCTCATTTGTATTCATATAAATATAATCACGATCCACGAGTATTACTTCCACAATTTATATATGGGTGCTACAAATGTGAACGATGATTGGTGTTATAAGAAAATAAATCATGGACAAAATCTCAACTTCGTTTTGCGCATGTATTACCCATATGGTATATGCCCAACACAGGTATGCTCAAGTATTTCCATGATTTTGGAAGGTCTTTCAAAGGTCATATCCCCTATACACAAGTCTAAACATATGTCGGATACAAGTATTTCAACTAAAATGAAGTCCAGAGAAACATATGCCAGTTATCCGTCACAACATAATATTTGATCAACTATACTGCATACGAATTATTTAAATTTATTAAAACATAAAAGGGAAGTGTAAAATATGTGCAACAAGCAGCAGCTAATCCTAACATCAACACCCTACAGCATAATTAATCATAATAAGCTCAATAGTGACATTTTAGAGAAAAAAAATAAACACCAAATATAATATCATTCATACCATTCCTCTGGGCTTCTCTCTTTTGAAAGCGGTAGAAATCATTGACTTCTTTGCTCTTCTTCTTAGCTAATTTATCCTCCACGGCAGCCTGGGAAACAGAGCCTACTGTAGTTCCACTTTCAGAGTCCGTGGTCTTTTTCCTTCCTCTATGATGTTCAACAAGTATCCATCCTCCTTCTGTAAGTTGAGCTTCTTTTTCTTTTCTTTCCTATACCACCACAATGACCAAAATAATAAATTTCCTTCTTTTGTTGGTCAATATGCATGACTGTCCTATAGTCTCAAGTTCGTCATTGAATATTCAAACATTGAGAAGTAGAGACTAGAGAGTTTGATGTTATCTCCCTATACAACATTTCTTTTCCCCTCTCTTTTTGTCTACTGTCTTATAAAAAAGCCACCTAGGCGAGTGCATGCCTGATCAAATGCACCTTGCTTAAAAGGGCTTTTTGTTGAAAGGTGAAATAAAAAAAGCCCTTTAAGGCAAACAGCAAACTCCTTGACAAAACTGGTATTGCCATGATTCAACATGGGGTGCCAAAAAGAAATTACCTGTTCAAGTTTTGCCTCGTGTGCAATTATAAACTCGTCAATCCTTTCTTGCAATACCTTCAAACCAGGCCTACTTTGGTGGTAGTCTGTAAGCCATTCTGCAGTTTAAGAAAACTTGTCTATCAACTGATAATGGGAAATACATGATCAAACTAGAATCCAGATAAGAAAAGGCATACTAACTTCGATAAGAAAAAACATGGTTCTAACTTCTAACTACAAGTTTGACAATTGTAATACTGCCTACTATGACGCATATCTTAAACAAAGATGTAAATAAGATCAAACTAATACTGCTTTGGAAGCTTATCTCTAGTGCAATACCAAAAGTTTTAAAAAAATTAAAGAAAAGTAACCAGTTTCATACTTTTCATTCCTTTCGAGCTGTCATCATCTCCGGAAGGTATTTCATAAACTTCATCCTCATGAGCTGCTTTACTCTTCTCCACCAACTTCCCATTTGATTTCTTTTTTCTATCTTTTCCAGATTTGTCTACAAGGAAAGAAAAAATGATTATGTAACATCAAAATAGCAATTGCAATATTAGAGTTGATGAAATTCTAAATAATCTAAGAAAAACATCACTCATTTGAACTTTTATTCTTGCTTTCATAATGGAATCTGCAAATGAAATGCTAGTTGATGAAATTCTATGTAAACCAAACAAATCCTATCAATTATTTACAAGTTGAAGTCTTGAACTTTCCTTTAAAAAGAACATATAAAAAAAAAAGTCTCACCTTGAATATGAACTTCGTTCTCAGCAACAGTTCCAACGCTAGCGTTTATTTTCTCTTTACCTTTTCCTTTCTTCTTGCTTAATTTATCCTTTTTCTTTTCTCTTTTGGTTGCAGATAAATTCTCCACTGAAACCAACGAAACAAAAAATGCAAACCCATTGCAGAGTACATATATACAAAGATTATTCAAAGAAAAATCAGTAAAAAAATTCTTTGGCATTTACCCATTTGAACATCTTCGGCAACACCAACAGAAGTAGCCTTCTCTTTACTCGTCTTCTTCTTCTTCATCGTACTTCAAAAATATCAAGTTTATGCCAAGCTTAAAATAGCTGCAGCTGCTGAGGGTAGGAAAACTGAAAGCTCAGAGAAAAAGGGTTTTCCTTTGGGGGCAATTACAATGTTATAAATAATTGGGCTTTCTGGGTTTAGGTATTTTTTTTAAAGTATAATCTTGGACTTAAAAGATTTAAACCCAAAGCCCAAAATGTTTCAACCCTAACTCTTCAAGCCAGTCCAAATTAATACATAAGAATATGAAAATAAAGCAAGGAATTCAAGTAATCAGCTTTTTGTTCAATCGATCCTTTCCCTCGGGCACCCACCCACCATGACTCTAGAAATCGAAGCTCGAGAGTACGTTCCCCTTCTCTGTTTATGCTATTTTTTTTCGTTTTCTGGCTCTGGGTAATGCGGAAGAAACTGACATGAATTTCTAATTCTTGTATTGTTTGTTTCAATTTCTTCCTTTCTTTTTTGGTCAGCGTTATTAAGATTGTGCTCCAATTTTGCAAAGAAAATTCGTTGCATCAAACGTTTCAAACGCTACAAAACGAGTGTCAGGTTTCTCTGAATACTGTAGACAGCATCGAGACGTTTGTTGCTGATATTAACAGTGGAAGATGGGACGCCATATTGCCTCAAGTGGCTCAACTTAAGCTTCCAAGGAACAAATTGGAGGACTTATATGAGCAGGTTTGGTTCTTATCTTCCATTACTTTGGAAAGTAGTTTTTCATACCCATTGTAATTCTTAAACGAAAGAAATTGAGGACGATATTGGTTTTTTTTTTTTTTTGCTTACATGCTTTTTGCTTCCACAAGTAATGGGAAAGAGATGTCTATGTCTTACAGGGCTTTTTGCATGATTTTTGTTTCTGTATAGAACAATTACTTCAGAATTCAATCGTTTGCCTTTTCTTTTTAGGATTTTTTTAAAAAATTTTCTTATATACCCATAATCCACTCAATCCTTAACTAAATTAACTCACTTGATGAAGCTATGCCATATGAGCTACAATTTAGTTGTCCATCTTTATAAGTTCAATGTATATTGGAAAAGCTAAGTTGTGAAAGTAACAGTCTAGCTATAGCTTCTTGGGGTGTAAAATATAAGTAGCAAAACCCAAATGGAAAAAGCATTGGTCATGTTCGGCCATAACTATTTTGTTGAAGTCATGAGTGGATGGACACCTTTAAAATCATTAGGACCTCTTATATTGTGGTTTTATCGCTTTCCAATTTCTTCATGTTTACATTCCATCATATATTTCCCATTTCTGGCCGACTTCTGCAGATTGTATTAGAAATGATTGAACTAAGAGAGTTGGACACAGCACGTGCTATTTTGAGGCAAACCCAGGCAATGGGGGTTATGAAGCAAGAGCAACCTGAAAGATACTTGAGGCTTGAGCATCTCCTTGTCAGAACGTATTTTGATCCAAATGAGGTAAAAAAACTAGTTTTTGTGTCCTTGCATGTTGTTCCGTTGTTATTTTTATGATATGCTTCACTCTCATTTATCGAACATGCTGTGTGGTTTTCTGTCAATGTAAGTTATTGAAAGAATAAATTTACAGTTTATTCTACAATTTTTGCATTTTTAGTAATAGAATTATTTTTAAATCATGGTTTGTGAATAGGCATAGAGCTAAAAATCTTATGAATTTGAAGCTATAGTTGTAGTAAGTCCAATCATTCAAATAGACTAATGAAGCTTAATTCAACCTTTCACTTCCATTTGCCTCAGATTTTATGCATCTATAAGTGTGTAGTAAGCTTGATTCAGTTTCAATTTGATTCAACATTTATGTTTCAACTGATCATGGCTGCCATGCTGATTGGTTTTTAGGCATGTATGTAACAGAAGTTGAATTGCTATGTTCGTATTGCTTCCTTTATTTCCTTTTCCTCTTTATTGAAAACAATGCAACCATTCCTTTTGTTTCTTGTTTCATAATGAAGGAAAATTTAATTCCAGAACGGTTATTTTTCTCTTAAAACCAAACAGAATTATTTTACTGCTTTCAATTTTTGACAACATTCCTTTTGTCTTCTGTGTTATGTAACAGGCTTACCAGGATTCAACAAAGGAGAAACGTCGTGGACAGATTTCCCAAGGTTGCTTTTCTCTTTACATTTCCAGTAATTGATTATTTTGTTGATAATTGCTGAAAGTAATTTAAAAATGATATTCATGTCGTTCTCAGAACTTATAATAATTGTGGCAGTAGATGGCAAGTTGTAGTACCTACTGATTCTCAAAGAAGAAGATTTTAGATCATTGCAAATTGCAACAGTGTGATAGTGTTGCTACTATAAATCCATTGTTTAATTTCTGTATGTATTAACCTAGTAGATGAATATATCTCTAGGTTTTGATTAATGGTTATTCGGGCAAGCATATCCCTTTCATTACAACTTTAAATCTTGGAAATTCTTGAGGGAGTATTTTTTATTCTAATGCCATTTAAAAAAAATCTAGAGATATTTGGGGGGGATATGACAGAGAAGGAAATGTCCTGTAGCATTTGAACTCCATTGATTTTTTTTTGTTTGTAAAATATCTTTATTGTTTCATTACATTTGGGATCAACCTTAAATTCAGTCCTGGGAACGATTAAATCAAGTCATTATATGGTTAGGATTGAATATAGCAATTAGCAAGTGGATCATTGTCAATGGATGCGACATAACATATCAAGTGGGATTGTTAATAAATTTGCAGATTTACATCGTAATTTAAGTGCATTTTAAATATGCTTGAATGGACTTTACAGTTGAGTAACATGAGTTGATGATTTTTCCTTTTGAATTTCAGCCATTGCTGCCGAAGTAAATGTTGTGCCACCTTCACGTTTGATGGCTTTGATTGGCCAGGCTCTTAAATGGCAGCAACATCAAGGTAAATCTATGTTACATGAGAAGAACTGATGAAGCCTGACTTGTTAGTTTCTTGTTGATTTGTTACATGTAATTTCTCTTTCTCAACTATTTAGTTCTTTATTAGGCATTAGGACATCTGAAGTGTCTGAGTTTTGAAATCGTAATTCGTAACAACTCAATCATGCACTGAATAGCCATTTTACTTCAATTCAAATATGCCCTAGAAGTTGAATTTGTAGATATCCAAAACCTAATGAAGTTAAGAGTTGCTATGCTATCAGATTTCAGATACACGTGTGTGTAGTGCTTTTAATCAGATGTGTAGAAGTGTCTAAAAGTACACATTCAGAGATTACTCAAGATTAACTGCTAAAAGATTATTTGGAGGGTTTATAAAATGATTCTACAACTTAGAGGCATGTGCCATTTTTAACTGGGGTATGAATTCTATACGTGCACCTAAAGACAAACTCTACGAAGTATTCAAACATCAGAATGATTCAAAAAGTAACCATGGCTACGGGATACACTATTCAGCCAAAGATTTTCTAGTTTGAAATAGAACAAAAAGATTCATTGCAGTGCAAGGGGAAAACCAGAAAAGGATAGAAGAATGAAAAAGAAATAGGAGAATATACCTAGAAGTATGAAGGTCCGGAAATGAAATGGAACTAAAAACCAAAGAGAGTGGTATGAGAAGTAGAAATAATTAATTGGATGTATGAGGTGCTAGAAAGAAAATGTGGCGTTGAAATGGATGTAAAAAGGAAAGTTAAAGAATGTTGTGGAGAAAAGATTTTGAAGAGAACATGTTATTTTTTTTTTGAAAATTTAAGAGAACATGTTAAATTTGAGAAAAAAGGGTGTCCTTTTGGGTCTCGAACAAGTTCATTAGGCTAGTAATTCTTTTTAGCATGTTTGACCTGGATTTAGGTGTTAGTTTGATGTCTCATCATTCATCATGTCCTTTCCAGGTTTGCTTCCTCCAGGAACACAGTTTGATTTATTCAGAGGAACAGCTGCTATGAAACAAGACATGGATGACATGCATCCAACAACCCTATCACATACAATCAAAGTAAGCATTTTTTATTTTGGTTATTAGCTTTTTTAGATCGAAGGAAAGTTTGAGTACCTAATTGTACATTTTTGAGTTTTATATATACCAACCAAACATTTTTAATTATCAATAAACTTGAGCTTTGTTCTGATTCAGGAAATTGAATGTTTTTGCTATAGATTTCTTGGAACGTGAATGTTTGCATTTCTTTTTGTAACTAGTCTTCTGATACAATTTTTCTGTCATAATTTTCTTATAAAAGGATTAACTCATCATCCTTTTTTTCTGCCCTTGTTTCTCCCTGCTGCAGTTCGGGAAGAAATGCCATGCAGAATGTGCTCGGTTCTCACCAGATGGGCAGTTTCTTGTTTCTTCTTCTGTTGATGGGTTTATTGAGGTTTGATATCTTCAAAATGGAAAAACTTCTCTAATAGTGTAAATTTTATTGATGAGCCTTTATTGTGTTTAATTTTTTATTGTTAACAGGTCTGGGATTACATAAGTGGGAAGCTCAAAAAGGATCTTCAATACCAGGCTGATGTAAATACCTTGTTTATATAAATCATTTCTTTATTTTTTTTTCTTTGATTAGTGTTACAAAATGGAAGGACTACCCACTAAAAACAACCAATTCCAGTTTCTAGCTGTGATACTGATACTTAGTTCTGTGTTTGTTGTTGGTACATTATGGAAGGATTATCTTTTCCTATTTGACAGTTGTTTTGCTATTTATACTATAACTGGTTTGTATTTCGTCTATGTGATTTCTTTCTTGGTCAATAGAAAAGGTATTCATCTGTAGGTCGGTCTTGTTGATACTTTATAGAAGGATTACTTTTGTGTGACTGCAGTATCTTGATATATTCAGATTAATGAGTTAAATCATGCATATATGTTTTCATTTATATCGACCACTGATATTAGCAAAAAAACATCTTATGTATGTAATATGATTATGTAGAGTGTACTTATTTTTTATGTTAACATTTGTGGTATTACTGGCATATCATCACAGGAAACTTTCATGATGCATGATGATCCTGTACTCTGTGTTGATTTTAGTAGAGATTCAGAGATGATCGCGTCTGGGTCACAAGATGGAAAGATAAAGGTAAGCTTAGTTGCATATGCTTGAATTTATGTTCTTAGTCGTTTTTCCTCTGGGTAATGAACAGTCTATTCCTAATCCTATGCAATCTTTGTTTACCATCTGTCACCTTTTAGAAATTCATGTTGTCTAATGAAAAAAAATGTTGTAAGAAGCCTGAAAGAATTAGTAGTTTCTCCTATGGTATAATATCAGTTCTACTTGATGTTTTAATGGTTGCTCGACATTATTCAGTCAACTTTGGGTCCAAGGAATCTTATCTTTAGACAGTTTCAATATTTTCTGACATTTAACTGTTGCTTCCTTTGCTTTACATGTTTCCGTTGTTTTATAGTGTTCTCTTTTGCTTAAAACACTTGTATGCAATGCTAAGAATGATTTTTATTGCAGTAGGGGACTTGTAACTCTTGTAATGGTTCAAAAATGTGAAGGTGCAACTCCTTTTTCAATGAGATAGTGACAACACCACACCTAGAGTGACTGGTAGCTACTGCATGACAAGCATAAAACAATGGGAACTCTGCTACTGTTTAAAATGGCAGTACAGAAGTCTCTACCATGCCAAGAACATCAGTAGCTGAAAAGAATTTTGAAACTTTGTCATGAATGGTTTTCATTTTTGGGCCAGTTAACAGGCGTCTATAGGCACTGATTAAAGATAGTTAAATTACTGTTTTAAGAAAGGCTTTTATATTTAATGCACTGTTTTCACCAAATTCTAGAGAGAACAATGCATTAATTATAAATTTCTTTTCTTAAATATCATCTTAACCAGTGCCACTGCCCACGAGGCATTGCTTAACATTTCCCTTATATTTTACTTGTCCAACTTGGGTTTGTGGAATTATTTTGATGTTCCATATCCATGGTAGGACTTAATATTGTGTGAGATGTATCTGATGCTATCCCTTTTATTGAAGCTGGTTGAATTACTTGTTGGCGTTCCAGTTTTTGTCAATGTTGCAGCATTCTTTCTTTCTAAAATCTAATGTTTTTGGTTTGCAATTGAAACTTAATAAAAGTCATGCGGGTAAGATCTGATTTGTAACTTTTTTATTTTTTAGGTTTGGCGCATAAGAACAGGTCAATGCTTGCGCCGTCTTGAACGTGCACACTCTCAAGGTGTGACAAGTCTTGTCTTCTCTCGTGATGGAAGCCAGTTATTAAGTACATCTTTTGATAGTACTGCAAGGTTCTAATATATGGCCACCTCCTTTACAGATACTCTTTTATATCAAATTTAAGTATTTGCTTATGAAGTAAGCAGTTAATAGAACTAGTTATTTTTGTCATTCTGAAAATCTCGTGTCCATCATTTACTGTTTTGGTTGTTGAATGTTTTTCCATATCCTTGGTTGTTGACATATTGATGTTATATGCCAACCCGACATTTTCTCATTCCTTCATTCTACCCACCCTTTATTTAGTTATTTACTTTCTCTTTTGTGGTGCAGAATCCATGGATTGAAATCTGGAAAGTTGCTCAAAGAATTTCGTGGGCATACATCTTATGTTAATGATGCCATTTTTACAGCTGATGGAAGTCGTGTTATTACTGCCTCCAGTGACTTCACTGTGAAGGTAAATTCTCTATACATGTATTTTCAGTCATCCGTATTTTAATAGTTTCTTTGGTGTATAACTTGTAATGCTGCCTATTGTAGGTGTGGGATGTAAAAACAACAGACTGCCTACAAACATTTAAACCACCGCCTGCTTTAAGGGTATTCTATTTCTCAATAAAGTTGATTTACATTATTATATCATTTATGTTGCTTTGCACTTGATACCTTTGCTTTATACCTTCAATTGGTAGGGTGGTGATGCTTCAGTTAATTCCGTTCATATTTGCCCGAAGAACACAGATCATATTATTGTATGCAACAAGACATCCTCAATATACATCATGACACTTCAAGGACAGGTAAAATCTTATGAATTTTGCTCATGTTAACCGTTAGTGTGATTTCACATTTCTATGATTTCTCTTGTTATTACATTGATGATTGCTCCATCTTTCTTCTCACCAAAGGAAACTCATAATCTGTTTTGTTCTATGCCAGTTGAATGGAAATAAACTTTATAATCATACTTTATTGTGGTGCAGGTTGTGAAAAGTTTCTCATCTGGTAAAAAGGAGGGTGGAGATTTCGTTGCTGCCTGTGTCTCACCAAAAGGTGAATGGATATATTGCGTAGGAGAGGACAGGTACTATTTAAAAAAAAATCCTTTGTGAAATATAAGTTCTAGATTGTAAAGATTAAGGGCCTAATCAACCTGTAAAGTCTCCAAGGGAAGCGAATATCTTAGACAGCCTCTTATTTGGCATGATGAGAACAGGGTTATTGAGTTTTAGCTTAGGAACTTGATGCGGTTATCGTTAATTTTTACTTTTTTGCAGCTTAGTTTGGTAACATGAAAAAAGAAAAGAAGATTAACATACCCATGTCAGAGACTGGTGTGTACTGAACATGGGTGTTTTCAACTTTTCATATCTTTTGATCTGTCATATCTCCATACCAACATCTAGATGTGTTAGATTCTAATATCAGATATGGGTACTTCAAGATACATAACTATTAAGAAGATTGAACATACCCTTTCTTCTTGACAAGAGCAATATTTTCTGTAGTGAACTTATAATTGGCTTCCACCTGATTAACAAGATTTCTCCCTTGTTGATGTTATGTAAATTACTTGATTAATGATGACTTTAATAGTTATGTATTTTTTTCTCAATTTCATTTTTTTATTCGTAATAATGTCTGCAGGAATATGTACTGCTTCAGCTACCAAACAGGAAAATTAGAGCATCTAATGACGGTAAGCTCTCTATTTGAGGCTATGTTCACCTTCTCCGCACTTGCTAAAGTCTTCTCTTTTAAAATTCTAAAAGCAGTCGTTTTCTTTCATCTCTCGACGTGCCGGTAAATTCACCATTGTACTTGTTCAAAAATTGACCTATCATAATAGTCCTGATATCTCAAACAACCTTGTCTAGAATTCTTTGTTATTCCAACTTTGTTTTCCCCTTAAAATGTTCTTATCCGACCCGTATATTAACATGTGTATAAGGGGATGATTCTTTGACAAAATGAAAAAAACTTTTAGAAATTTGTAGTATACCCTTATCAGAGACGTACCTGTAATACTGTATATGAGACTCATCTCCAAATTCAAGTAACGTATAGGTACAATTCATGTGTCAAACAATGTTGGATTCACATTGATCATGTGAAAATGGAATATCCATGATATTTTTAGAGTTTTATTTCATGTTGAAAGATAAGATTAAGTGTATACTATTACCAGCACATAATGTTGTGTGTTGTGTTTGATGTGAATGCCCTTGGTGTCAGGTCCATGAAAAGGATGCAATAGGCATCACCCACCATCCTCACAGGAACCTTGTAGCTACCTATGCTGAAGATTGCACCATGAAATTATGGAAGGCTTGAACTTCAATGAATTTCTGGTAAAGCTGTTGTAATCAAACACTATTTCTTTCTTCTGTAACTTAGTATTTAGATAGAATTGACACTGTGTGTTCACTTCATATCATCTTTGGCTGGACACCAGCTTCTGATATTCATTCGGATTCAGAATGCACCAAATTCTAAGGTTTTTCTTTCTATTTTTGAAGAATCGAAGTGGAATGCTCCAAATTCTAAGGTTTTTGGATTTTTTTATTTGTTATTAGGGTACAATTTTCCTTATTACTTACATTAGAGGTATATTTTTTTTCAATAATTATTATTTGGGCCCTAATTTTTCGGTACTTATTATTAGATGTATTTTCTCAATATTTGTTATTAGAGGTTTACTTTTTAAAATTCGTTTTTCCTAATATTTATTATTAAAGATTCAATTATTAGAGGTTTATTTTTTTCTCGATATTTGTTAGTATATATAATTTTCTAATACTTCTTATTAGAGAGCTTCAAAATTCAAATATTTTTTTTGTATTTGATTTATTTACTGATTAATTCGTAACATAGAGATTTAATATGAGATGATTCTTTTAAATCAATTTTTTCTATTTATAACTTAAAATTCAAATATTTAATATTACTTAAGGGACTTAACATATCATCATACTTGATCAATTGATTGTCCGTAATGAATTTGTTGTAGTTGAATTGGTAAGAAAAGTCATTTTATTTAGGCTTAAGGGTCTCACATTCCCTTGATTTTAAAAAAAAAAACAAATTTAAAATTCATAAACTATAAACAAAATGTTTAAATTTAGGATTTATAATTTATGGTTTAGGATTAAATTTAAACTATAGATTTTAAATCTAATATTAAAATTTAAAGTTTAAAATTAATAATTACTATTTAAGGTTTAATTTTGTGTTTAGAATTTTGGATTTATGATTTACTAGGGTTTACACTTCATTTTTTTTTCCAGCAATGAGTTTTATTCTTAAAATAAAACATGAAATTTGAGTCTCATTAAAAACTCTCTTAATCTTAAATGAAACCATACACAAAGTCTACATCGACAAACCAACTCCCCTGGTTTCTCAATTTTTTCTACCCCAACAGGCAACATGCTCCACTACTACTCTTTCGATTTCCATGCTAAAACCCCAAAGCACGTACCCTACCCTCTATCCAATCTCAAGACAACGAGAAAAAATAAAAACTCTCATCCACACATCAAACGAGATGTAAAATTCAAGGAAACAATAAAATCAAAACTTGACACTTCTAGATTTCTTTTGCTAGAGAATAGGAAAGTCTAATCGCTTTATACTGACACATCATTTTGTCAATTTCTACCAAGCTCGCCTACCATTTTTAGAGGTTTGAATTTAGGGTTTAAAGTTTAAGTTTTCTTATTTTTAAAGCAATAAAATTATTTGAGAATTCTTGTAACGCAGTTTTTTCTTATTTAAATATCTAAATTTTGAGTTGATTATGAATTTATTTAACGTAGTTTCTTTATCCAGTTTTTGAGAAAGTTCTATCAAATGACTAATTTTTATGTTCTTTTACTTAATTTTGTCTCGAATTTATTCTCAAACAAAACTTTTAAAAAAGCTAGAATTTCTACCTTCCCCTAAACATGGCTTTTTCACATAAATTAGGGTTTCAAAAGTTCCGTCAAACATAAAATAAGTTTAATTTAACTGAAACTATTATATATTTATATCGAGAATATAAAATCAAATTTAATTAAACGTTTAATATCTTTAAATTTATAAATAAATTTTTTTTATCTGATACATACATTGTATTCAATATAGAACTTTAAAATATATTATATATCAAGTTGCTCGAACTAAAATCTAAACACGATCCATCAACTTGCTTTAAAATCCACAACCAGCGTGACCGTCGTTTCCATGAACTTGCTGTACAAATGCAAAAACAACGTCGGCGCGACTCCCCACCTCCCACCCGCCAGCCAGGAAAGGTCTTCAATTACAACTACAAGTAGGTTATTGACTTGTCGACGACAATAATTTTTTTCTTAAATAAATGAATATACAATTAAATTTTTAAATTTTTTACGTTCAATTATATTTTATATTCTAAAATTTTATTAATTTATTCATTTAATTAATATTTATCATTAAATTTAATTATTTTTAATTAATCGGTATAATATGTCATGTTACAATATTGTCACCTATATTTTTATTTATTTTTTATTTTATTTAAAAAATATGTAAAATTTAAATATATATATTTAAAAAATTTATAAATATCAAATAATAAAATTATAGTGTAACACATAACAATAATATCTAAATTATTGCTTCGGTGGCTTGCTTAAATATAAAAAAAAATTAAGGGCTTAATTTTTTTTAAAAGGACGAACTTTTATCACCCTTAAGATAAAATTAAAAACAAAACAAATATATTTAAAATGGCAATATGCAAAAGACTTGGTATTATTTTATAGATACTTGTGGAATTATTATTATTATTATTATTATTATTATTATTATTAGTTTTATTGACTAACCTGTTAACAAGTAAGTTTCTCGAGTGTTTCATGTGCGAAAAAAGAAGGAAATAACGTCCTATGCTCTTCTAACACACGGCAATTTATGTAATAAAAGGAGAGTGTTCGACCTATTGAAGGAGGGAAAAAGAAGGCAATCCTTTGTGTAGATAGAGAGAGATGAGTACATTATCCAAACAAACCCTACAACGTTTCACCCAGTGTTACCATCCATTAACCGAAGTATCGGCCGGAGTTCCTCTGCAAAGGTTGCCGGACAACAGGTTCCGGCACAAGGCATCGCTGTGAAGTATGTGATTTAGATCTCCATGAATTTTGTGCTGAGTGCCCTGTGGAGCTCTCTTCGTTTATGCACAAGCATAATCTGAAACTAGTCGTGAAGCCAGGCCATGTGTGCGACTTGTGTGAAGACCCTGTCGAAGGACTTTGCTATAGGTGCGACTTGCGAGCTATGTGATTTCGATATGCACCCAATGTGTACACTACTGGCGGAATATGTAAGGCTTGAGCTGGATAAGGATCAACCTCAAAGCAGTGATGGGGAAGTTCAGGGACAAGGTGGGAAGGCTCGAAAGAGAATACGCGCGATTGCAGGGAATCTGGCTCTAAACGTCGTAGGCGGATTAATTCTCGCAGCCATGGGAATAGGAAATTCATAGTTTAGACAATTATAGTAGTAATAGTATAGATAAAATAACTTTTGCTAGTTCCTGGGTGTACTCTTTTTCTTTCGATTAGGGTTAAGGAAGTTTTTTAACGAGGCATCTACCTTCTTCTATTTATAAAAAATTGAATAAAATATTTAAAAATTAAATATATTTTACGATAATTTAGTTATTAACTCTTTTTAATAAAATATCTATATAAAAATACACATTAGTCTGTATAAAAGTTTTGCTTACTCGGATCAATCCAAGACACCATTTTTACAATTATTGCTCTAAACATAAACCTTTTATATTTTATTTTGCTAAGTGAAATTGATTTTATTAATAAAAGGCTTGATAGTAAAAATACTCAACCTATTTTTCTCTGAAATGGGTTGGAGTATTCTGTATATATTATCTTTGAGAGCCACAAATGGTTGATCTTTTATGAACAACTCACTCTAGTCAATACTTAGGTAAGAGAATTGTATTTATATATTTTTAATTTGAATAACTCTTATATTTTTTTTCTTGTGGAAAGGTTCTTCTTCTTCGAGCAGCCGCAATCAATGCATATTAGGGGCTTTTCATCCAACGAACATACCAAGTTCGTGGAGAATATTACCTCGAATGAAACGGATTATAAGTACTCAAAGATTTGACGATTAAAAGAAGTGAAACGATAGTGAATTAAACGATAATGATACATATATATTATTTGCTCCAACAAAAATTCTTTCTTTTACTTTGATTTATTTTAAACAGTTGAAATAATTTAAATAAAATAATTAAAAAGAATTAAAAAAACAATATTCGATACTTATCATTTATTATTTGTAACATATTCATGTATATCGTCAATATCTCTTGATCGACTGATATCATGTGAGAATGGACTCATGGTTATAGAACAACGATAGAGAATATAGGAAAGAACTGGATTTAAAGATTTAGTAAAAGAATACAACAAAGAAGGATAAAATGAAATATATTCACTGAATCACATGAGATACAAGGTGTGTTTACAAGCAAAGGAATGCATCTTATTTATGGATGAGTTAGAGAAAAATAGTTGTTGAGCTGATCGAATAATTGCTGCTAACAACATCTCTTCTGCAACAGAATTAGTTGCTCTTTCCTTTAGGTTGGTTGAGCATGCTTAACAGGCGATTGATCGGAATCTGACTCTAGGTGTGGTTGGCAACGTCATAGCCGGAGTCTTGTTCTTGTGATAATTGAGGTTTCAATTGTTTTACTTTGTGGTTTACTTTTGTTTCAAGATCGAACAAAATAAAAAATTGAACTCGTCGATCTATTGAATTTAGAGTTTATGGTTTAATATTTAGGGTTTATGATTTTAATTTTAAAGTGCATGATTTTATGTTTTGAGTTTTCAGTTTTGGATTTATGATTTTGATTTGAGGGTTTATGACTTATTAAGGTTTATATCTTAAGGTTTACTTAAGTTTTATATTTTAGGGTTTCAAAATTAGGTTTTAGGATTTAGGTTTCCTTAATTTTAAAATAATAAGGTTGCTTGAAATTTGATCGAAAGTTTGTTTGACGTAGTTTTTTTATTTAAATATTTAAATTTTAAGTTGACTGAGAGTTCATTTGACGTAAAAATTTATTTATTTAATTTTTTAGAAATTAAGTTTTACCGAATGACCAATTTTGTACCTCTTTACCTATTTTTCTCTTGAATTTAGTCTCAAACAAAACTTTTAAAAAAGATGGAGTTTCTAACTTCTCCCTAAACATTGTTTTTCACCTTAATTAGGGTTTTAAAATTTCCGTCAAACATATATGGAAGAAGTTTAATCTAATTGAGATTATTGTATTATATAAAAGATATAAGATCGAATATATCAAATATTTAATATCTTTAAATTTATAGATGAAGAGAAGTCTACTTAATATAAATATTATATTCAATATTTGGGGTGGGTAAAACTCGACTCGAAAAAACCGAATAACTTGACTCGACTTGAGGTAAAAATATTTGACTCGATCATTTTGACTCGACTCAAAATTTTATAAATTCGAATAACTCGGAAAATTTCAAATAAAATTTGAGTTATAAAACGAAAATTCGAATAACTCGAAATTTTTTAGTAATTAAAAGATTTATTTTTAAGTTCAAGATGAGTCCCTCAAATTTTTATAATATATATATATTGATATATAAAAATATGAAGAAATATATATAGTTTATATGATTAGTGAAAGTTGTTTAAATTATAATCAAATCGTATTATAACATAATAAATAATTATAATTAAATCTTTATAAGAACTCGAAACTCGACTCAACTCAAATTTTTTTTAATTCGACTCAACTTGACTCAACTTTTTTAAATAGAAGTTTAAATGATAAAATTAAACTCATTAACTCTAATAATTCAAAAAAAAATTAACACGACTCAATCAAACTCTCACCCCTGTTCAATATAAAATTTTAAAATACCTTATACTTAAAAGCTTTTCGAACTAAAATCTAAATACGACGTGTCGGTGATTTTCATCAACTTGCTTTACAAATCCAATACCAGCGTTGGCGCGACTCCCCACCTCCCACCCGCCCGCCCGCCCGCTAGGAAAGGTCTGCTTTATATAATTATAATTACAACTTACAAATATGGTTATTGGCTTGTCTACGCCGATAATTAGTGTAAAAAATTAAAAATAAAAAATAATTAGCGTAATATATTATGTTATAGTATTATCGTATGATATTTTTAGTTAATTTTTGTTTTATTTAAAAAATAAAATTTTTTATAAAAATATAACAAAAAATATAAAAATAAATTTATAAAAATTTATAAATGATAAATGGTATGATTATAGAGTAACGCGTGATAATAATATTTAAACAAATATCTCTAAAATATATATAAAAAATTAAACTATTAGTCCTGAGTCGGGTCGGGTCAGGTCGGATTTTTTCTACCTTAAACTTGAACCCGACATGAGATCACCCTTAAAAAAATTCAACCCGAATTCGAATTTTGTACTAAAAAATTCGACCTGATTAGATCGGGTCTGATCGAAACTCATTGGATTCGAGTTCCGTACCCATCCAGAATAGTTACCTGATAGCTTAAATTATTAATTTGAACATGATATTACAAAAATTCATTAAAAAAACTTTAACATTTTAATTTATTACGTCCGGAATATTAAAATTTAATACATAAATATTTTTTAGTACAATTGAAAGTCGATAATATGCTACTTGAAAGCATCAAAAGGCATGTGTATCTATTTAAAGAACGAATAAC
This sequence comes from Abelmoschus esculentus, assembly GCA_035048815.1. Taxonomy (NCBI): domain Eukaryota; kingdom Viridiplantae; phylum Streptophyta; class Magnoliopsida; order Malvales; family Malvaceae; genus Abelmoschus; species Abelmoschus esculentus. The sequence continues at coordinate 3,260,784 of JAUCBN010000046.1, read as the reverse complement.
TATTTGGTGCACTACAAATTGAAAAAAAAAATCCAATCATCTTTAAAATAATAACAAATATATCTAAAATGGAAATATGCAAAAGACTTGCTATTATTTTTTTTTAAGATAAGTAACTTGCTATTATTTTATGGATACTTGTGGGAATTATTCCAAATAATAATCTTAAAATATTAACCAAACCCTATTTTTTATTACCTAAACTGATTTAGCAATATAATAAAATTTTATTTATTTATCTAGATAGATAATAAAATTTCAAAACCAGTTCAAGCTCTAAATTAACATAAGCAAATAATTTACTTTAGGATTTAGGATTTAAGACATTAGAGGTAAAATCTATTTTTTAAGGTATAAGGTTTAAAAAGTAAAAAATTAAAATTAATATTTTAAAATTTTTTAACAAGAGATAAGAAAGAACGGCACAAAATTTTTACTCTTAATATTGATATTTTTGTACTTTAATAATGAAAAAACCCTTGTCACTTGTAATAACATTGAAGTCGACTATAGCATACTTGTTCAACGGTGTGAACAAGTAAGTTTCTCGACTCTTTCATGTACGAAAGAGAGAAGGAAATAACGTCCTATGCTCTTCTAACACACGACAATTTATGTAATAAAAAGACAGTGACGACCTCTATATTGAACAAACAAAGGAGGGAAAAAGAAGGCAATCCTTTGCGTAGATAGAGAGAGATGGGAACATTATCAAAGGAAACCCTACAATATTTCACCCATTGTTTCCATCCATTAAAAGAAGTATCGGCCGATTCAGAGTTCCTCTGCAAAGGTTGCCGGACTCCAGGTTCCGGCACAAGGTATCGATGTGAAATATGTGGTTTAGATCTCCATGAATATTGTGCTGACTGCCCTATGGAGCTCTCTTCTTTTATGCACAAGCATAGTCTCAAACTAGTCGTTTGCAAGCCAGACCATGGGTGCGACTTGTGTAACGACCGTGTCGAAGGACTTTGCTATAGGTGCGAGCAATGTGATTTCGATGTGCACCCAATGTGTACACAACTTCCGGAATATATATGCCATGGGATGCATAAGGATCATCCTTTGAGGCTGGAGGACATATCGATGCCCATCGGGTGCATGGTCTGTAAAGACATGTGCCTGTCGTGGCGTTATAGATGTGAGGTTTGCAGCTTCCATCTTCACGTTGACTGTACTGCAGCGCCACCTTGTGAGGGGAAATCAACCATGTCAAAAACAAAGACTCGATCTCTGGGAACACCAGCTCCACCACAACCATCGGCTTGGTCACCTGCTTCCGGTGCTTATAATTCTGGTTATGGCCATGAGTGCATACCTCAGTACTACGCACAACCTTCATATCCTCCTAATGTTCATGGCTACGCCTACGGCAGCATACCTCCTACTCAGTATTATGCACAACCTCCATTTCCTACCCATGGTCATGGCTACGCCTACGGCGGCATACCTCCTACTCATTGTTATGCACAACATCCATTTCGTCCCCATGTTCATGGCTACGACTACGGCGGCATACCTCCTCCTCAGTACTTTGCACAACCTTCAGTTGCTCCTCAAGTTCAAAGCTACGGGGTCGTACATCGTCCTCCTCAGTATTTTGCACAATCTTCATTTCCAACTGATGCTCATGGCTATGGAACCCCGTCTACCTGTCATGCTCAAAGCAGTGGTGCTGAAATTCAGGGACAAGGTGGGAAGGTTCGAAAGAGAATGTACGAGATTGTTCAGAATCTGACTCTAGGTGTGTTTGGCAACGTCGTATCCGGAGTCGTTCTCGCAACGGCGGGCATAGGGAATTTTTAGTTTACTCACCGATAATAAATTTAATTATATTAGTAATAGTATAGATGATAAATAATTTTTTTAGTTCTTGGGTGTACTATTTTTTTTTCTATTTAAGGTTAGAGAGGTTTTTTAACGAGACATCTATTTTCTAAAAAAAAAAAGTTAAATAATTTAAAAAAAATAAAAAAATTGCATGATATTTTTGAATTAACTCTCTTTAATAAAATATCTATATAAAAATACACATTAGTCTATATAAAAGTTTTGCTTACTCAGATCAATCCAAGACACCATTTTTACAATTAATGCTCTAAACATAAACTTTTTATTTTTTATTTTGCTAAGTGAAATTGATTTTATTAATAAAAGGTTTACTAGTAAAAATACCCAAATTATTTTTCTCAGTTCCGGATATATTATTATTGACAGTCACAAATGATTGATTTTTTGTGAACAACTCGCTTTGGTCAATACTCAGGTAAGAGAATTTTATTCATATATTTTTAATTTGAATAACTCATTATTTTGCTCGCGAAAAAGTTGTTCGTTTCCATGCAGCTCTAATAAAATGTAAATTGTTTATCTCTTAATCGTGTTTTTATTGGTGCATCCACTCTAAATTAATAGATTTAGGGTTTAAGATTAAGGATTATGATAATCACAAAATGGAATTATGAATATGGTATATTTTTTAAGAAGTAGGGTTTAAAGTTTAGGACATAAAAAATTAGGGATAAGGTTCAAAAATTATTTTTTAAATATTCTTTAATCAAAGACATAAAAAAACAAGATTCGAAGGCAAAAAAAATTTACTCACCTTAATCAATGCATATTAGGGGCTTTTCATCGCCAACAGGATAAACATACTAAGTTTATAGAAACTATTACCTGAAATAAAACAGATCAAGTACTTAAAGATTTGACTATTAAGAAATCGAGTAAAACAATAACGATGCATATTACTTGCTTATCCTAAAATGATTTTTGACGTTGTTCAATCATTTTATCTATAAAATATATGTATATTATCACAAAGATAAGAATATATATTGACATATACTACTTTAAAAAAAATAATATTTAACAATGTATGTCTCAACAAGTTATTCAAATATCAAAAATATTAGCCATAATTGATGAAAAATTCTATAACACTAAATGAGTATCACTAAGCACCATTAGCGATGAGCATCATTAAACATTATTAAATTAATTTTATAGATTAAAAATTTGAAAGACTCAACATATAATTATAATTTATTTAAATAAAATTTTAACTAAATTATTTCTCATATGTATTATATATTTTTAAATTTTTTTAATAATTGAATCAAATATCAACCTTGATGAATTTAAAAAATAAAAAAATTATACCCTTAAACTTAACCCCTAATTCCAAACGAAAAACTCTAATCACTAAATTGTAAACCTAAAATTATAAATCCTAAGTAAATCTCAAACCATAAACTCAAAACTTTAAACCCTAAACCTAAAATCATAATCCTAATTCCTAAATCATAAACCATAATTATAAACAATAAACAATAAATTTAATACACTAAATCATAAACCATAAACACTAAACTCAAAATCCTAATCCTAAACCATAAACCTAGAGTTTGAATTTATGGTTTAGGGTTTAAGGTCTATATTTTATGATTTAAGATTAAACTTATACTATAAATCCTAAATTCAATGTTCGAATTTAGAGTTTATGATTTAATGTTTAGTGTTTATGGTTTAAGATTTTGAATTTAAGGTTTATAATTTTATGTTTTGAGTTTAAGATTTATGATTTCGATTTTAGTGTTTATGGTTCACTAGGGTTTATATTTTAAGTTTCAAAATTAAATTTTAGGATTTAAGTTTTCTTAATTTTAAAGTAATAAGGTTGCTTGAAATATTTAAATTTTAAGTTGATTGAGAATTCATTTGACGTATAAGTTTTTTTTAATTTTTTAAATTTTTTTACCGAATGACCGATTTTTGTGCCTTTTTACCCTATTTTTTCTCTTGAATTTAGTCTCTAACAAAACTTTTGAAAAGATGGAGTTTCTAACTTCTCCCTAAACATTGTTTTTCACCTTCATTAGGGTTTCAAAAATTTCGTCAAACACAAAAGAAGTTTAATTTAAATGAGATTATTATATAATTAAGCATTTAATATCTTTAAATTTATAGACAAAGAGAAATCTACTTAATATAGATATTGTATTCAATATAAAATTTTAAAATACCTTATATTTAAAGTTGTTCGAATTAAAATCTAAATACGACGTGTCGGTGGTTTCCATCAACTTGCTTTATAAATCCAAAACCAGCGTCAGCGTTTCCATCAACTTGCTTTACAAACCCAAAACCAGCTTTGGTGCAACTCCCAGACCCAGTCTCCCACCCGCCAGCTAGCTGGAAAGGTCTGTTTTATGAAAAATTATTAAGTAAACCCTCTTCATCACGTCATTTATGGTCTCAATTAATCAGGATCGTCGATCTTAATTTTTTCCAAGTAAATCATCATCTCTTTCCTACATGTACTTAGTGAGTGGATAATTATTAAATAGTTATTTAAAGATCAACGGTTCTAATTGTTTGGACTATAGATAACGTGATTAACAGAGTTCACCTAATAATCTCTCATGCTTTATAGAATTACAAGTACAAGTATGGTTATTGGCTTGTCTACGCCAGTAATTTTTTTCTTAAATAACTGAAGATATAGATTACAATTAAATTTCTAATTTTTTATGGCCAATCAAGTTTTTACATTTTTACATTTTATTAATTTATTCATTTAACTAATATTCACTGTTAAACATAACCGTTTTTACGGTATTATCACATGATGTTTTATTTATTTATTTACTTAGAAATAAGAAAATATAAAAATAAAGTGTAATTTTTAAAAATTTCTAAATGAAAAATGATGGGACTAACTATAGTGTAACACATGGCAATAATATCTAAAAAATTATCAAAAAATGATAACTAAAAATAGATAAAAAAACTTAATTGATCCAATTTATTACTCCAATAACTTATTTAAGTGCAAAGAATAATATTCAAGGACTTATTTTTTTCAAAAGGACAAGAACTTTAATCATCCTTAAAGACAAAACTAAAAACAAAAAAATGCTTTATTGAAAAAAAAAAACATATTAATTACATATTGATTTGGTATAATCATTGATACCTGATCAATTAGATTTCTAATTCGAATAAAATATTATAAAGTTTTATTAAAAGAAACATAAAATTATTATTATTATTATTATTATCATTTTACCGACAACGCAACAATTAAAGATCTTAAAATATTAACCAAACCTTAAGTTTTTAGAAATTATTCTATGGACCGGTTACATCACGTTATCCATGGTCCCTAACTACTAAAAATTAGCTAATTAATATTTTATTTTTCATATATTTTTTCTTTCCTAATTAATCTTTACGTAATCACCTACTACCTATTTATAGGGTAATAAAAAAGTGAAGATTCACTTTTGGAAAAAAATGATATAAAAAATAAAAAATTAATTGACTAATTTTTAGTGGTTAGGAACTATGAATGACGTGATGAAACCGATCCGTATAATAATTTCTTCTAAGTTTTATTGCCTAAACTGAATTAGCAATATTATAATAAAATTTCCCAACCGGTTCAAACTCCAAACCTGTTAGCATTGGTATCTTTGTACATTAATAGTGAGAAATCCTTGTCACTTGTAGCATACTTGTTCAACGGTTTGAACAAGTAAATTTCTTGACTCTTTCATGTGCGAAAAAAAGCAGGATATAACCTACGCTCTTCTAACACACGGCAATTTATGTAATCAAAAGAGAGTGTCGACCTATTGAACAAACAAAGGAGGGAAAAAGAAGAAGGCAATCCTTGGCGTAGATAGAGAGAGATGAGTACATTATCCAAACAAACCCTACAACGTTTCACCCAGTGTTACCATCCATTAACCGAAGTATCGGCCGATTTGGAGTTCCTCTGCAAAGGTTGCCGGAGAACAGGTTCCGGCACAAGGCATCGCTGTGAAGTATGTGATTTAGATCTCCATGAATATTGTGCTGAGTGCCCTATGTAGCTCTCTTCTTTTATGCACAAGCATAGTCTGAAACTAGTCGTGAAGCCAGGCCATGTGTGCGACTTGTGTGAAGACCCTATCAAAGGACTTTGCTATAGGTGCGACTTGCGAGCTATGTGATTTCGATATGCACCCAATGTGTACACTACTGGCGAAATATGTACGGCGTAAGATGGATAAGGATCAACCTCAAAGCAGTGATGGTAAAGTTCAGAGACAAGGTGGGAAGGTTCGAAAGAGAATACTCGCGATTGCTGAGAATCTGGCTCTAAGATTCGTAGCCGGATTAGTTCTCGAAGCCGCGGGAATAGGACATCACACTCACAGTTAGTTTACTCAACTATAATAAATACAATTATAGTAGTAATAGTATAGATAAAATAGTTACTGGGTGTATTTTTTTTCCTAGGTTAAGGATGTTTTTTAATGAGACACTTATCCTTTTTTATTCATAAAAAATTTAAATAAAATATTAAAATATTAAATAAATTGCATGATAAAACATCAATACATATTATGGGCAGAAATAATTATAACTTTCGCTTAAAGATTATATTTGATCTAATCTTCGGTGTATAGATTGGATCGTCTTCAACCCAGAATTTGTCCTCATCATTTTTTTTTTTCTGTCAACTGAAGCCATTGCATGCGCAGTTTTATTTCCATTTCTCCCTATGAAAGAGAAACGACAGCTTCTAAAACCAGGAGCGAGTGTCTTAACATCATGGATAATTGGTCGAACAACCGAGCAATCAATTTTAGAGCTCGACAACTTGTTGATGATGGTTCGAGAATCACCTTCAACCACCAAATCTTACATCCTCACCAAGATTTATTGTCAGCAACGTACCTCTGCTCGAGTATGAGGGTGTCTAAGAGTATTATGTCATGGGGCTAGACTTTTCTAGAAAGATTCTAAACCCAAGATTCTAAACCCGTAACAAGTACGTAAAGCTCCCAATTCAATAAGGTAGCTGCGGACGAAGGTAATGATATCATTATCACCTTCATGAATCAACTTATTTCGAGAAAACCCTAGAGACCAAATAGTGATAGGAATTGTAACATGTCTATGGGTACACATGTTTGAAAGAGACAAGATAACCATTCCCACATATTGAAGATAATCCAAATTCACCATTCACAGCTCAGCTCAGCAACAATATTCCAGCTGAATAACAAAATGTAACAGACTGTACAGCTGTTACCTCTAGATTGTTCATCCTATTCTGGAGGGTGGTTATTTTACACCCTTCCCTTTTGCTGTATAAATAGTCGATTCTATCAATGAATAAAATAACTTCTTTTCCTCCATTCTTCTGTTATCTTACACCACAAATCCAAGTAATCAACATCATGTGGCCATGTGAAATTTAGACCAGTCCAGACCTGACACGAAAAAGAACAAGAACGAGTAACATGGCTTGCATCCTAGAAAATGTGCTGGCATCTAGGACATAAGCATTCGTAGCGATTGTCTTGACGCAAAGATTAAAACCCCACTTTATTTGTTAGCATATAGGGTTTTTAAGAAACTGAAATAAAAGTTTTCGTAATAAATATTAAAATTGACCTTATTTATCGTAGTGGTATAAAAAATTTGAGAGTTTTACCTCCATAAAGCTCTCGCTCCGTGACCAAAAAGATAAGGCATTTATCATGTATCTTTTTATGTCATTTTATTTTTATTTTATTTTCATTTTGGTCTCTCTTGTTAACTTTCATTAAAAATATTAACATGGCTTGTTAGTTTTTTTTAAGGTAAACTATATAAATGATTATTAAATATTTAAATTTTTTATTTATTTTGATCATCAAAATTTTAATACTTTCATTAAAGTCAATTTTTATTTATAATATTAATGAGATAAAAAAAAGAGATTTACAAATAAAATGAGTATTATACTAATATAAATTCTATAATTAAATTATTAAAACATCAATTACAGAAAATTTACGAAGATGTGTAATATTATAATTAAGTCCCTCTTCCCAAGCAATTATAAGTGTTGGGGATGAGAGCTAGGTCCATGAAAGGAGAATATATCGCAGTGTAGGAATACAGTATTAGTTGAATCCCTAGTACTGGATTCCTTATCTTTGGGGAATTTATAAAGAATTTACAAAACAAATATTTTTTATTAATTTCGATAATTTTTTAAGATAAATAAATAATAATATAAAAATCTTTACGAAAATTTTATATTCGCATCAAAACTAAATTTAGCAATGGGATAAAAAATTAAGATAAAAATCGTTTAGTCTTTAATTATGTCACGTCTAATATTCATTTTAAAATAATAGTTTTAAAATTTTAAAATTAAAAATAAAATATATTTTTAAATCATAAATTTTAAAATTTATAATTAAAATTTAAATTTAAATTTAAAATTTATTTTTTTAATATTTTTAATATAGGCATAAAAAAGGATTTTTGCTCAGATTTTTCAAACTAATATGGACAAGTCAAGTCAATATAAGAGCAAAAAAGTTAGGTTTAATTACAAAGACCTGTTCAAACTGAAGTCTTTGTCTTGTAGGAGAAGACTCAGTGCATGAGCTAAAGTCTTCGTCTTATCGACTGATACGATAAATGATAAAATATTAATATTAATATTTCACTTACCGATAATATAAAATTTTACACATCATCAATTATGATATATTATAAAAAATTTGAAATTAAATTTATTTTAATAATAATTTATTAATAATGAATAAACTTATATTTTATAGATAGATTAATATTTTCTTTTTACAAATAATAGTTTTATGAAATAAAAAATATCTTAAAATTATAATAAGAGTATAAAAATAATAATGATGATAGATTGATTGAGATATTTTTTTTCTAAAATCATCATAACGCATAAATTAGATACTTAAAGATAATATAGTACCATTTACCAAACATGAAAAATATTAAAACATAATTAAATATTTCAGATATACGATAGATATAAACAAATATTATTGGCGTTAAAGAATAAGTATTATCAACGTGAATATAAAAGTATATATAATAATAATAGTTTATTGACAAATTAATATTATTACAATTCAATTATAATTTATCTTTAGTGATTACGAAAATCTATTAATATTTAATTTGAGAGTCAAAAACAGAACCAAATCAAATAACATGAAAACGTCATTTATAGAAATAATATCAAATCTAATATTAAAAAAGTTAATAAAAAGTATTACAAAAAAAATAAAAAATGTATTACGAGAATAAATAAAAAAATATTAATCATTTTTGTATACCGAAAAATTAATTAAATAAAATAATGTAAAACGTATTAAGCGAAAGAGAAAAATATTGAGTTTGGTGTCAGGGGACTCATGTCGTGTGTTAGATTATCGTAATTCGATTAATCTTTTTACTTTAAAAGTAAAAGTGTTTAAAATCAGTTCAATATATAACGATCCATTAAATTCATAATACAAATTAAAAATAATAAGATAATAAAACATAATAATAATAATAATAATAATATATTAATATTAAATTTATTCAATTATTGAGTACTCATTAGACTAGTTTTGAACACTCCTACTAGAAGGATATGGCTAGATTGTTACAGGATGATGCCAGGGATGTTGGTTAGAACTTAGAATATTATTGTTAAATTTTTTTAAGTAATTATTTTTATCAATAATTTTTATTAATTAAAGAATAATATATTATTTACTTGGGATAATATCATTGTAATCATCGAAATTTGTCCGGGGAGTCGTCACCAATCATTTTTACAGTGCGATTGGAATACCAAAATTTGAGTCTACGAATCAAAGTCGGATTTGGAAGTCTGTTACGCGTAGGAAAGAGTGAGCACCCCTACAACGCTCAAAATTGACACCTATCGATTATACGATATTTTATATGAACGAAAATATAACCTGGTATTTTACAATCATAATGGTAGATGAGAATATTATCCTAAAAGAGACGTTAGTGTTAAAAGAATATATGCTCGTCATTAGCCAAGCATCAGCCCACTTGAATAAACCAACATGCATTAACTTTTCAGTTTCACTATATATAACACCCTGGGTATTGGGCAATGTATTGAACAAAAAAGAAAAGGCTACCCCTGGCGTAGATAGAGCGAGATGGCTCCATTAACAAAGAAAACCATACAACTTTCTACTCATCGACATCCATTAACAGAAGTTCGGACCAACACAGGGTTCCTCTGTGGCGATTGCCAGTCTCCGGGTTCCGGCACTAGGTATCGATGCGAACCATGTGATTTCGATCATCTCCACTGTGCCAATGCCCCTGAACCAAAGAAAACCATCAAACATTTCCTGCATTCCCATCAATTGACAGAGTATTCGGGCAACATACCGGCCTACTGCGACGGTTGCGGGACTCCATGTTCCGGCACATGGTATCGATGCGATGCATGTCAATTCGATCTCCATCATCACTGTGCCAACAGTCCCGTGGAAGTCTCTTATCCTTTGCACTCACATCCTCTCAAGCTTACTCCTTACATGCCACGACGTTGCTGTGACTTGTGTAAACAACGTATCCAAGGACTTTTCTACAGGTGCGAGCCATGTGGTTTCGACCTTCACTGTTACCACGGCTGTGGAGTCTCCCCTAGCTCTCAACCTAGTGGCGGTCGAGGTCGGGACCGAGAGGAAATGGATTATTTTGATAGACTGGGTCTGAATCTGCTGGTCACCATGCTAGGTGGTGGTCCCTTGTTCTGATCATTCAAGGAACATAATAATAATTTCAGTCTATCAGGAAAAAAGAGTCAAAACAACTTGGAATTATATAATTTCAACGTAGTCCAACTGTTGTAATTCCTGTCTGTTAAAGGTAATGCTGCAGTCTTATTTTAGTTATGGAGTCTGGTCCAGAACCAGTTGGGTGACGGTTAGGTTATTCAACTGACTTTCTGAATAACCACTCTTGTATATAAATAAGCTGGTTTCTTGGAAGATGTTACCACTACTTTTAATCATGAAACAAGTAGCCCTTGCCTCTCAAGTACATGTGGGATCTGCATTTGGTTATCCGACTGAATCGAATTACTTAAGATTTATTGTCAAAATTTTTATCTTTTAATTGTTAATTTATTCAAAAAATAATAATTAAATAAAAAATCAATTAATTTGATCGATTTAACCAAAATTTATTATAAAATTTTGGGTAAATTACATATATGTGTTACTAAACATATCAAACTATTACAAAATGATCATTGACTTATTGCACGTTATAAATTATTGATAAATTTTAAGAAGTTTAGTAATCATTTTTGTAATAATTCAATAAATTCAATTATCATTTTCTGTTAATTTGATAAAGTTTAATAATCATTTTATAATATACGAAAAATTTAAAAATCATTTTATAAATTTTAAAAATTCAATAACAAAAAATAAATAAATTTATTTAACCAGTATATTAGTAACTAGCTTAATTATTGTGCTTAAACTTGAATGCCAAAAAAAATACACATACAATGTGCTTAAACCTGCCATGGAACGCTGTACTTACTAGACTCCACAGCATCTGAATTTTGGAGTTGAAGTTTAAAAAGCTCTTTTCCATCCCACCACCTCTCTTGGGGCTTGAACATAATATATTATGTATTTCATCTTTGCGTTAGCCTCATCTAGTCTAGTCCCATAACTACTATAACCTCGTTTTCTGCTCTATAACTTAGGCATAAACTGATCACCTCAGCATCTGTAAACACACCCGAAACTCATTCAATGAAGGATTATAACCTTGAACTCTTGTAGGTGCTCTACATGACAGGGTGGAGAGAAGATCCTTATCAACAGAAGGCCAAAAGGAGGGGTTCTGTCGTTGTATATATATGCCTGCTTATGTGTCTGTCACATAATTTTATGTTAGTAATTTAACTCCCATGATACAAAGGGGTTTATAGCTCAGTGGTAGAGCATTTGACTGCAGATCAAGAGGTCACCGGTTCGAACCCGGTTGAGCCTTTGGAATTTTAGCACCCGGATTGTTTGATACTTGTTTTTCCTAATGGAAGTAACCAATTCGAGGCGAATTATAAGGACTTGAGTTGTGTAATAAATGAATTTTGGATTGGAAAGGGAGGCCAAATTCGCTTACAGAAATGCAGAACTTACACACAGGACATTGCTAGTGATGGCTGCTTTAGTCCCGGATGGTGGCCAATTTCTTGGATGCTGTATCCTATTTTGTTTTGGGAAACCGGAGTTCTTGGCCAGGTGCTGTACCTTGAAGCACTTGCTGTTGGCATATCTGCAACTGGAATTGGTTGCTTCTTGGATGATCCTGGTATGTCTTTTCATTTCCACCTTTATTCGAAACTAGTAGTCGTAATCAAAGGTGATTATATATGGTATCCTAGACTTCTTATGGAAGTTATATTCTAAAGATAGGTTAGCCATCTCATCTAAACCATACTGCTTTCTTGCCATGCGGCTTATGAGCTTACCAGCATATCCGGGTCCTAGGCTAGCATTGATGCATGATTGCAGGGTATGTTTACGTTCACAATTTCAGGAAGCTGTTGACTGTTGAGCTCGAGTTGTCATCATTCGTGCCTACACCATGAAAGGCCTAGCAGACGGTTTATATCTTGGACAGACTCTAGGATGGTTCTAAATTGGTAGGTCTACAGAGAAGGTTTCTCACAATTGTACTGTAACTGCAGTATACTGTATAAGGGCGAGAAGGGACAACTGTCTATCACTTTTGATTTTTTTTTTTTTTTCTTTCTGAAAGTCATAAAACTCATTAAAAACTAATAAGAAACATGTCGGCCGAAATACTAAGTCAACTAATTTTTAGTCAAAATTGCTGAAAGTCAACTCAAATTGGATTTGACTTCAAAGCTTTCTTCTTCTTCTTCTTGGTAGAATTCCAAAGGTTTCACACTGTATATCCCAGTTGTCAAATTAAACGTAATTCAATCACATGATGCATAGAGTTGGCAAGGCTTCGGTATAGAAAGCTAAGGAGTTCGTTCTTCGAACATACATATTCGAGTACAGTAATAAAACAGATGATTTTTATTCGTATTTTTCGATACGAAAATTATTAAGGGATTTAAACAACCTTGACAACTTTTTCTGTTACTTTGTGATATCAGCAAGAAACGTAATTGGAGTACAAAAGTATAAACCCTAATCGTAGTTTGTATATACAGATTTATCTGCATGCAAGATGATGGAGTTGTCGTGTCAAAACTCGAGGTAATCATCAACAGAAATGTCGTTTTCCCACGACTCAGTCTCGACGCCGATTTCATTGCCGACGGGAGTATTCTGCATCATCCGGACAGCATCGACTGCCATGCCGGCATCCGATGCTGCTCTCTGGACAGACTTAGGGGACATATTGGCATTGACATTCGGAGGCAACATGGTCGGGAAGTTTAGAGCATTCAAGGAAGACGGTCGTCGCAGACAATAGAAAGCAATGTCGTGGGCAATGGCAGCGCCTTCCGGTGTCGAATAAGAGCCTAGCCAAAGACGTTCTTGAGTTCCGGGGACTCGTATTTCCGACACCCATTTCCCCCATCTCCGACGCCGGACTCCTTTGTATTTCCTTTCTCCGTCGCTTCCGTTTCCGAAGCTCCCGTCTAGTTTAAAACCACTCATGTTAAGGCTTGAAGTTGAAAGCAGGCAATGAAATGAGATATCCAGGTGAGGAAATGGGATGGAAAGCAGAGTTTATATAGGTTGAGGAAATGAATAAAGTCAAAATGACATTTTTTAAAATATTAGTAGTAAGTGTAATCTTATATAAAAAGATATATATTTGGTAGGGGTGTTGAAATCCGGGTACCCAGACCTTCGGGTAGTTAAATTTTCGGTTCGTGTTCGACCCGGATTTTTTGGGTATCCGATACTTCGAGTACCCAAATATTTGGGTACCCGAAAATTCGGGTAGTCGGTACTCGATTTTTTAATTTTTTTTATAAAATTTTAAATTTAATTTTAAAAAATATACATAAATTTAAAATTTTAAATTTTATAATCCAACATTAAAATATAAAATTTTAAAACACTAGTTACATAATTTAAACATAAATTTTAAGACCTAAATTATAGAATCTAATTCGAAACAAAACATAACGTCGAAAGAAATTTTTAAAAATATATTTTTTAAATATTTTTAATTAGTTTATTTTTGGAATATATAAAAATTAATGATTAAATAGTAAATAATCTTGAGTTGATTTTCGTATTCATCAATGCATATACAAAAATAGTGTATATCTAAATGAGTAAAATTCGAATTTTGTCAACTCGATAAACTAAATTTATAATTTATAATGAATCTTAATTTTATTTTTTTAGAATGAGTCCCTAATTCTTTTTTAAAAATAAAGTTTGTGGGATTGAGATTTAGAAATTAGATTGTTTGATATGGAAATATAATAATATAAGTATATTTTGTTTAAATAATAATAATATTTAAAATAAATAAAAAATAAAAAAATTAGAACCGGGTACCCGAAAGTAACCGGATACACAAAAATTTATAATTTTGTGACCCGGGCCCAACCCGAAAAATGACGGGCCGGGTACCCGACTCGGACCAAAAAAATTCGGGTAAATACCCGATTTTTTATGTTCGGGTAGTCGGATCGGGTCATTCGAGTTGGGTATTTTTGAACACCCTTAATATTTGGACCAATCCATGGATATGGTCAAATATTAAGGGAGGTCAAAGTGGACGGTGCTGTGGGAAATATTTATATAATTTAAGTTTAAACTTTAAAATAATTATTAGATTCGATCAATGTTACAATAATATCGATATAATTAAATTTTTTTAATATAATCATATTAGAAAATATATCTTATACACTAACAGTAGGAACAAAAAATTCTCACAAGTGTATGAGTTTAAAATTTATGATTCATGATTAAAATTATGATTTAAGGTTTAAGATTTAATGTAATATGATTATATATTTAAGTTTTAACCTATAAATCATAAATTTTAACTAAATCTTATAAATTTAAATTCATAAACTTAAATCTCTAAATGTAATTTTCAAACCTTAAAAATATATTCTTGTACATGAAATAATTAATTATATTAAAAATTATAATAAAAATAAAAAATAAGTAGTACATAACTATAAATTTAATCTTGTATAGAAATACAAAGTTTTATGCTATTTTTTTTTTGATTATATTAATTATACCCTAAGTCGGTGGGCACTGAAATTTGATGAGGACACCTACTAGACGTGAGAGAGGAGTTGGGTCAAGTCGTGGGATAACAAAACGTGTCAAAGATTTTTATTGTATTTTAATTACCAACCACACACGATCTATACTCATGACGTGGAGAAAAACTGCGGGGGGACCCTCAAGACAAAACTGGCATAAGGCATGACATCATAATAAATCACGTGTGTACGACACCAACACATATCAAGTGGATAGTCACCCTTAAAACTAATATCTTTTAAATAAAAAATTTAACACGGCTGAATATCATTAATATTAAATATTGTTAAATATTATTAAATTAATTAATAAAAATATAAAATCTTAAGGACTCAATCTGTAATTAATAAAAGAGTGATAAATTTAACATATAATTAATAATTGTATGATTAGTTCTTTAAATTTTGTCTTTATAAATTAATTTAATAATGTTCAGCAGTGTTCAACATTAACGGTGTTCGACGCCCGTTGTAGACTCATCCTCCTTAAAATTAATTTATCAACACAAATCATCTTGTCTTAATAGTTAAAGGAATAGTTGTTGTTATTAAAGATTATAGATTTAGATACTAATATTACAGCACAATGATTGAACAGTTAAAGTTGAATGGTCGAAAATATATTTTAAAACAGATACTATTGTAACCACAGTAATTAATTTAAAAAAAATTAATCGATCGATCTAAATAATTAAATTTTAAGGATACGACTGTACCCTTAAAATGTTAACTTTTTATATTTTTTATTAATAATTAATTTTATACCTATATTTATAATATAACTTATTTATATCTTTTACATGAAATTTTGGACCCGTCGTTGATCTTATGTATCTATTTTCTTACCCATCTAGTACTAGTTTATGTTAGACCGACATGAGGTAGTGAGTTGGTTAGACCTCGGGTACAAGGCTGACCCAACCCTTCTCTTGGGTAGAATTGCATAACGCATGACGTCACATGTTACACACCACTGATTAGCATAAGTATACAAAATCAATGCTGAGGAAGGACAGGTTTAATGTCAAAGCTAGCAACTTGGGTTTGTAAATCAAAATCCAGTTGGACTTTAGAAATAAAAAGAGAGATGAAGAATGAGTCACAACAATCAAGTATGGGGGAAATTCATTTATTGGTTTAAATAAAATGTGTGAAATTATTAAATGAAAAAAAAAATTTAATTGTATTCTTTAATTTACAGTGTAAATCATTTGTTCCATAATCGTGTTTTTATGGGTATTTTATTTTAAATTAGTGGATTTATGACTTATAATTTAAAGTTTAAGATTAAGGGTTATGGTTAGAGTTTAGAGAATTAGGTGCAGAATGTATTTTTTAGAGTGTACGATTTAAGGTTTAGGACATAAAAAATAAGGGTTAAAATTTTATTTTTTTAAGAATTTTTAATAAGAAACATGATAAAGAGACAATTTATATTCCTAGTATACCAATAAGATTATAAAATAGACTATTTTTATCCAAATAAAATAATTTTATAGATTGAGATTTTGATTTTTTTGACAAAATTTCTAATATCTCATCACTTGAATACAAAACTCGTTCAAATAATTCATATAAATGTCCTTAGTTTGAGGATTCATATTATGTTGGCCACTGTGATAATCATTTAATGAGACCAAAAACGCATCTACCCCTTGCAAGTACCATCTTTATCAGCAAGAAGCATCGATGTTTCGTTTGGAAACGAATCCAGCAGCAGTGATTTTCGAAGATTTTGAGCAAGATTGATGCAGCACGTGCTTTGAGGGATCGTCGATCAGGGATCGTCTCTCGGAAGAACTAGACCATTTCATCTGGACAAAGCTTCTCTTCCTCCAAGGACCCATGTGGAGTTTCTGCTCCTCCATCGACCTCTTCGCGGCATCACACATCACTCCCACGATGGGATTGAGATAATCGGACTTTCCAACGTAATACTCCGGTAATCTGTCCACAAGTTTCATGTACTCGTCGCATGCTTTCGCGATCTCGAATTGGTCCCTGAACTCCAATTCGATCACGATCGGGATTTGCTTCTTCCGCCCCTGTGTGCTCGCAATCACCTCGATGTATTCATGTGTCCCTGCAGGTAACACATTGAACGAAAAGACGATTTCGGTTTTATCATCATCGATTACATGTTAACACGAAAATAAGACAAACACGATATGAAATTAAGAACCTGCAGGATAGTTCTTAGTGTGTTTCCACTTAGAAACACAGAGAGTGGCATTATGTCCTCTGCCACACAGCACATGTATAACTCTCCTGCGCAAGCAGTTGATGCAACCCACATCGGACCTTAAGCTTTGCATTTGCATTTTGCAGCTGCAAAACAGTGTCTCTCTCGCTTCCTCTACAATCCCATTTATTTCTTGCCGTATCTTGGAACCAACAGATGCATAGCGCTCTAGGATTTCCTGCAACAGTTACCAATCACCACAATCCTTATTACACTAAAAATTATTAGACAAATCTTACTCATCACGTCATTCATAATCTCAATCCTTATTATACAAAAATTGTCAAAAGAATTTGGCTCAACACGCCATCCACAGTCTCAATCCTTATTACATAAAAAATTATTAAATGGGTCTAACTCAACACGTCATAGTCTCATCTAATAATAATTTTTATCTCATTTTTTCCAAAATAAATCTTTACTTCTTTTTTTTTTTCAAAGTAAATCTTATTCGATTTATATGTTATTGAATTGATAAATCTCATTAGATAAAGCATAACTAACGTAATGAACATGGATTATATAATAATTTCTGTTATTAAGCAATAAACATGATAAGTCGGCTTTCAAAATTATTATTATCATAATAAATAAATTGGATATTTTGTGGTTCTTAGATAAACCTATTAATTACTTGGATGAAAATCCTTTTTATAAAACCTTTCTTTCAATGAAAGCTACTCCCTCCTTTTGTTTTCTATTTCAGATTCTTTTTCTTTCTCGTGGACGAAAATATTGCTTGAAATCAGTACCGGGAGAAATATCTTTACACACGAACGAACGAAGGAACGAAATACTTTTTAATTCAAAAGAGTTATGAAATTCCAATATAAACACTTTAATTTCTAATCGGATTAATTATTTTATTCAAATAAATATGTTTAACGAAGAAATGAAATCGCGAAGTCTCATCTAAATCATCGAATTCGTGAATCATTTTTACCTGGAGCAATGCTTCCTGAGCTTCCCAGTAGACGTCGTGTTGATGGCGAGAGTCAATCGATTCATTACCGTCCGATCCATATCCATCGGCGACCGCCGCATCAGATTCCGCATAATCGCTGTCCAAAAACTCCGAAACCTTCTCCTCCAGACTGTTGTAACGATCAAGCCCCTGCCGTTGATGATCATCATTGTTACGATCATGATGATGGCCGTACAACGTTTGATCAAGAGCCTTCTCTTCTATAAGCTTACCCATATTTCCTCTTCTTACCAGCACATTAAAGAAATGGCGAAGCAAGAAGAAGGAAAAACAGAAAGAAAAGAAAAGGCTCTTGCAGAAAAAAATAAATCCAACACGATGAAGGTATGATATATACATACATATTTATATGTGTTCTGTATGCATATGGACCGATCATTTCTGCTACATTTTTAGCAAAGTTTTTTTTTAATTATAATTAAAAAATAGGCTAAAATAATATATTAACTGTTTTTTTTTTTTTTGAAAGATGGTTGAATAAATCTTAACTAATTATAACTATGAATACCCCATTAACAGAGTCTTTTTTTAGTCAAAAAATATATTCATTTATTTCATTATTAAAAAAATAATTTCCATAAATTATGAATTATAATTACAATTATAACTACAATTTTAATCAATTAATATTTAATATATACATTGATAATTGAAATAAGAAAATTCTAAAAAAAACTAAAACCAGTTGTATCGTTTTTTATGTAAATATTAAAAAAAAATTAATATCATTTTTTAGTATATATCAAAAAAAATTATATTTTTTATAAGAAATTCGATATATACTGAAATCCTTACATTTTTTTTTAAGAAATTTGGCATGTACTGAAACTTTTACACTTTTTTATAAGAAATTTAGTATATAAAAAAATCAATATCAAAATTTTTATAAATTTTATAAAAAAAAATAATACAATCTCTTTTTAATCCCGTCGTTCCCTAGACTGAAATATAGATAATTATGATTTTTGAACATGTTTCATATATAATGAGACTTAAATTAAAATATATTTATATATAATATTTATAAATAATATAACTCGAATCTAAATATTTAAATCCAATAGTTACTTTTTAGAAACAACTTTCCTGCATGGACTTTTCATGAGCTTCAATAATATGTGATTTAATATTTCCCAAGTATGTTTACTACATTAAAATATATACTTGCTCGATTAATGGTCACACAGAAATGGTGGGCCAAACTTTTTCCTTTTTATGTTCAAATTTGTTGTATCCATGGCGGTCACAGAAATCGTGTTTTATGTTATGGATAAAGAGCTGAATATATAATAAATATTAATGAAAAGTTTCACGTGAAATTTTGTACAGAAACATGCACTTTGATGGTATATTTCCTGAGAAAAGATTTTGAGAATAATTCAATTTAAATTTTTATTTTAAAATATAAATAATTTTAATTTAGGTTAATTTTTACAATCAATAATAAAAACGCTGAAAACGTTATGAGCAGGTGGTATTCTTTCTTTAGATTTAAAAATATATATTAAAAAAAAAATAAGAACGTCACCTACACATGACGTTCTCTCCAAGTCACTATGTACAGGTGACGTTCTTTTACTTGCACCGTAAAACTTAAATTCTAAAATAAACTTCAAATACCCTATTTTTTCAATTAAAAATTTCAAATGACCTATATATCCAATAGAGGTGTTCAAAACATGCCTAATGGTACCTAACGGCCCAATAAATCTAATATCAATACTATATTATTATTATGTTTTAACATCATTTTCATTTAAGTTCATTGGACCGATGAATACTCATTGAACCGGTTTTGAACACCCTAATATCAAGGAACCCTTCCTTGCGTATATGAACCTACAATATCATGAGTTTATTTATAAAAAAAAAACTTATATATATGCTATATATTTTAGTGTAAAATTATTTTTTTTTATAAATATATTAAGAAATCAACTATTATGACAACAAAACAAGTCAAATATCAGACTCCAGATGAAGAAACAAGCACCAAAATTAGTTCAGAAAATTCATGTACAAACTAACAAGAAGGGGAAAGAAGACGTTAATTATATGAATCAAATTACAATTTTGAGCTAAGCTACTGTTGATTCTGAGTAACACAAAGCTTAAGTTACCTATGATCCAGAATATAGGATACAAGTATGTATCTACCTCACTTTTTCTTTTCATATGTTAAAAGAATCATACCCTCAACTCATGTTCAAAGTATGTGTTGAACATAGGTGCCGAACATGACGAACTGTAACGAAAAATGAAAGGATAACAAAATTTGAATAGCATACAACACCTTTAAGCTTTAATTCCCTTGAAAGAAAATGAAAGAATCCTGAAGAGTCCATCAGGGTTATCTGCATGTACCTAGTAAGAAAATTAAACTCAAAATGAGCACAACTGTGGCATAAAGCAAGATAATCAAACATTTTACTAAAAAGCTCTCGTATTTGGAAAAATAGCTCTGCATCGAATCTAATATTATGAATGACACAGATATGAAGAATAACTATTCAGCAAATGCACAACCAAATCGGCACAAGGTCACATGTTAAGCCTATGTTGCTCCAATTCTTCATTTCAGTGAGGTATCTTTGTCCAGCATATCTGATTATGACTTATGAGTATAGGGATTTGACCCTCCAAAAATCATCCAAATCTGGTAGATATCCAACAGTTGTATTGCATACGTTCTTGCGATGAGAAAATGCAGCTGACCAGGCTTTCAAATGTTCAAGTTCTAACAGAAAAATTTGGAAGTAGAGCAGGAAGTTAGCACATTTTTTCCTTTTATTATCACAAGTTAGACGAGCTTTTCCTATATAGGTTGCATAACTTCTAGAGCTTTTATCTCTAAAAGAGAGTAGTAATTTTAGAACAGTGTCAATCTCAGTCACAGACATCATAGTCGGATAGCGTAGCCAATTTCTTGTCAAGGAAATTTATCGGATTATACACACTTTATCGAGTACGAAACTCGGTAGTGCTTCTTACATCTCTCTTTTTTTTTTAAAGAGCTTCTTACATCTTAGGTTCTACATCAATGTCATTCAAACACTAAAATAGGACACGATAAGTAGCAGGAGTAAATCCAGGGAAATGCTATGAGCAAAGGAGAAAACAGAAGTAAAATAAAGCATGAGTAGAGCAATAGGCGTACCCAGTGCCCGGCATCTTCAAGGACGTGCATCTCAACTCCTCCTCCCTCATCAGCAGCAGTCTCTTCAGCAGCATGAATTCGTTGAAGATCTTCAAGGGCCCATCGATGCAAACTCCTTTCTGCTTTCAAAAAATTAACATGCACACCACGAGGTAGATCTTCCACCACTTTCCTGGATTTATGCAGCCAAAAGAAAAACATGAGAAAGAAAACATAAATTTGTTTATGTTTATCATTCGAAATATATCACATAAAGTCACATAACAGACAACAGCATTCAGGCTGATTAAGGACAAGTAAAATAAAATACAAACCACGCCCTACAGCTTAATCCAGGTAAGATTACCATAAATTTGTTTCTTCATAGAACTGGTACATTTCAGAAATCCCTTCAAGATCAAACACCCACGAGAAACTTGATGATGATGAACCAGCAGTAGCAGATGGTCGAAGATTAGTGACAACCCACTGAATGAATAAAAACCAGGTAAATTCAGAGAAAAAGAAATATTATTTAGTTGGAGAAACATGACAAACAGAAACCAAAATCAAAGATGAAGTTGGTATTCTTTTACTCTTTATTATTTTCTTTTGTAATCATCACAAAAGTAGATACAACAGAATCTAAAAGAATCGAGAATCTGAAAGTGACAGCTCAAAGGCTTCATTACCAGAACTTATGCTAGATATACAACGACAAAAATAAAGTAGTGAAAAATTAAACATGCACTGAAAAATTAGTGAAAAATAAAAGAAACATGACATGACACGGAAAAGAAACACAGATACAATACAAATACACGAATGTAAAAATATATATGACACAAATATTGAGAAGAAGAAAGTTTGAGATTAACCTCTTTCATACTAATAAAGGTACAATTGATGAATATATATATAACTAAAGAAAACTACAATCAGACAGATATTATTGCACATTATCACCTCATAAAAATGCATGCTTAGATGCACTATGTGTACACCTGAACAACGTGCCTTGCCTGAGGCACTTTAGTTGTCCAACACCAAGGCACAACACCTTATAACAACACTGGCTGAGACAATATATACATTGAACACATGTATATTAAACAACTGATCATGAAAATAAAACTATTTCGCCAATAAATAATAGATATCACTGGTGACTAGACATCAAACATAAATCATATGCCCACTACATATAAAACTAAACAGGGTTAATTGAGTATGGAATTAAGTAACACACCAAAGCAGCCCATCCTTGGAGGTTGTGGAACTACCTGTGCAACATCCTTTGAAAACCCTTCCTGAATGAGAGCATTCACAATATCCCGCTTTGAGGAGACCTGCTTTAAACAAAATTGTGGCAAGTTTAGAGCACAGACAAATGAAGGATAAAAACAAAAGAATATTTCTCTTTTTCCGAAGATGGCATGCAGGAAATGCAAAACCAAAAAATCACAAGTACAAGAAAATGATACATGGATAGTTTAACTATGGTAGAAAAAGATGTTAACTAACTCCAGCTATGAGTGAACTGGTAAATAATAATTAAAGGGAAACAAACACCCAAGACATAATTTTATCGGTCTGAAGAGGTTTTGCAAACAATGTATGCATAATAAGATCATACATAGACGCCTAGATTCAACAAAGGGAAATAATCAAGAGAAAACCATAATAGAGGCTCAAATAGATGTAAAGTGTAACTGAAGTCTGGACAAGATGATTACAATTTAGGTTGTCCAACCTCTTAGCAAATAGTACTCAACTACTATATGGCTGCACAGTGCATCTAGATGACTGTATACTAAGGTTGCA